>JASPKZ010000831.1:1572500-1869886 GCA_030220185.1 Diploptera punctata
ATCGTTAAATTAAATACAATTTATATATTCTATTCTGTTTTACTAGAAGAAAAATCAGTGCTAGCACTGACACCTTGGGAGAATTATTGAGTTTCACATTCTTAATGGAAAAAACATTTGAGTTACACCATTAGATCCCAACAACCACGTACATTCAACACTCTAGACAATTCTTTTTAAGTTATGTAGGAACCGCAATAACGTTTGTTGCTGATACATGTACTTCTAACAACTATATTTCTCCAAACCAAAATAATTTTACCTAACATTAGATAAGGTGTCCCGCGCCGTAGCCGAGTGATTAAGGCAGTAAAGCCTTGGCGCAGAGCTACGGGACTTGCGCTGGTTCGAGTCTCCATGGGGGAAGAACTTTTCTCATGGTATTTCGGCCAGTATGGGACCGGTGCCC
This sequence comes from Diploptera punctata, assembly GCA_030220185.1. Classification (NCBI taxonomy): domain Eukaryota; kingdom Metazoa; phylum Arthropoda; class Insecta; order Blattodea; family Blaberidae; genus Diploptera; species Diploptera punctata. The sequence continues at coordinate 1,572,910 of JASPKZ010000831.1, forward strand.
ACCCAGCATCGTGAAGCATTTAGGTAGCTACAATAAGTAGCGGCTCCAGATTGAAAAAAAAAGCTATAACGGCTTGGCGACTCTACATGCTGACCACATGTCACCCCTACACTGGCTGATGATCATCTACCTCTGTGATTGACACATGTGGATGTGAGGCCAGCAGCTGGGTGGTAGGCTAAGGGCCTTCTAAGCCTGTCGCGCCAGGAGAAAATTAGATAAGGTGACAGGTGATAAATTAATTCATAAGAAATGAAATTGTATGAAAAGGAGGGGGAGTGGAGAGTATTGGTGGGATGAAATTTGGGAAATAGGAGAACCCCGAGAAAAACCTGAAATATCCCGGTGCTGCCCACAACCCATATCTCTCCTGAACCGTCAGGGATCAAACCTCGGATACTGGTTGGGACAACTGTGCGCCCTGCCACACATTCACCGAGATGACACAACTAACGTATAAAAATCCTAAAAATGTTGGCAGATATTTTATATTTTAATGGCCTTTTACGTCTATGTTGGCATACTTGTTGCAAAGTTTATTCAGTATTCACATCATCATAGGGACTCTACCCACCTGTTGTAGATTGTAGTAACATATCTTACCTCTTGTGACGTTCGACTGCATGTGGAAGTAACTTGAAGTAATATTGTCAGGCTCAAGAACGTACACAATTGTAACACTATGAATGCACCGATAAATGCAAGACAATTTATTTTTACGGATTCGAGTGAATAATAATGTGATGTAAACACCGTGTAGCATAAATAAAAATTCACCATTACAAATGCATCAACAAGCATTACGAAAACTTGAGGGCCATACGCACTGTTCACTTTTAATGCAAATTCACAAAGTAAGTGGTGTAAACGGGCCACCTCTTTAACTCTGTTTGCTACCAATTTTTTATACGTTTTATTCCGTTTCCTTATAGAAATACGTATATAATTTTTTCGCTCTAGAAGGTCTAGCAATTTGGAATTGATATAAAGAAAAGTATATCGAAAAATTCTTATATGGTGTAAGAAAATTTGAAATATTAAACAGCAATAAAAACTTGTTAAATTCTTACAGATATAATACATATCTGCTTGATAATTATTTTCGTAAAATGCGAGTGCATATATAGTCATAAGAGCATTAAAGATGAGCCAAGCTAAAGAAAATGACAAAATTGTGAAGACTTCACGTAACTTCATGCAATGTGAAAAACAATGTAATGCCATCATTCCTCTAACAATCTGCTGTAAACGTTTATACTTGAAAACAATGTTGGCATAGCTAATTGTAAATGTAACCAATATACTGAAATATTCAAAATTCGATCCAAACATGCCTATATCTATTCCAGAAAATATCGACGGTCTCGAAATAAAGTAAGGAATTGAAAATATGTAAGTAGATAAGAAAAATAAAGGAATAATTAAATTAAATTTACTTGGCTGAACAATTGCTTCGTATCTTATGTACGGAATAGAAATAATGCTTCTTATGAAATAATACAGAACTTCAAATATGTTAATGATCAAATTCATTTTCAAACATATAATGTTATTTAACTCAATTTTATTTTCGGGTTGATTATTAAGAGCTGCAGAAATGAGACTGATGCGCCGAACTGCTGCATATACTCTACTTGACCATCAGAGGAATGAAGATATTTTAAAGGAACTCCACATGCAACCTTAGAAAAAAGATATCCACCTACAGAGACAGATGGCTAGACATGTATTTCGAATGTCACCAACTAGGATCCCTAAAGTAGTTCTTCGGTATTGCCCACGAGGACGACGACCTGGGCGTCCACAGAAACGACTTTTAGATCCTGTCTAGTTTAGAACGAAACAGATCAACAGCCTAAATTCATGAATGGTGTATGATTATTTAACTTAGCAGGGCTTAGCTGTTGAGATCAAAAAGTGATGAAGTATTGTATCTATACGCTATCAGCTTTCATAGAAAAAAGCTTTAATAAGTTATTAGCAGACGTTGGACTAAATAATTAGATTAAATAATTAGAACAAAACGTAATTCTTAATTCTGGATGACCATGTCCTATATATTTTAAACTGAATCATAATGTTAGTCCTCCACTTATATCTGAAAAAAAAAACTGCCAAAACCGACTATTTCTGTCGTGAAGAATTTGTCGAGCGTAACGTTTAATGCACTAGTATATCTGTACCGAAATAATTAAGCAAAACAAAGAGAATAGAATCAGTCCAGACGTAGTCGACAAGAGGAAGTTGCATTCAGCCGATAGATGATGTAATAAAAATATTTTCCAAAAAGTAGAAATCAATTAAGTAATTAAATAGGCATAAGTTATTTTCTATAAAATACCGATAGTTAAGAAATATCTAACCTTTCAGTGTGCCAATAATGTTTTTCTCTACTTATGACCTACAATGTTTCAACTAAATATTTATCTTCAACATAAGATCAACCTTTGTCTTTTACTAAATGAGTAGGTCTATGAGAAATTTTAATTTAATAATTGAATTAAGAAGTCAACAGCAGTTATTTCTAGGTTGTGCGAGTGAAAGGAAATAATAGCTTAATTTCTAATGGAATACCTGGATAACCCTAATGTAAACTGATATGAAAATGAAGATAATTCTGATTACGTATCATCATCATCATCATCTGCATTCATGTATTAGGTCTGTTGATCCGTTCCGACTTCAGCCCATCTCTTTCTAGGTCTGCCCACATCTCCGGTGCCTTTAGGTTTGTATTTTGTTATTTGTTTTGGATATCTATTTTCATTCATTCTGTCTATGTGTTGCTTCCATTTTTGTCTATATGTATCTATTTTATCAGTTATTGCAAATATTTCAAGTTCCTGTCTTATTTCTGTGTTCTTGATTCTGTCTTCCTTAGTGCACCCTTTAACAGATCTCAAAAATTTCATTTCTGCCGCCGTTATCCTACTTAGATCTTGTTTTTTATGTATCCAGGCTTCTGAACCATAGAGCAGTACCGGTACTGCCAACGTTTTGTAAAATTTCAATTTTCAATTACGTATCAATTAGACTATTAAATAATTAGAAATAATTTTAAGAAATTTAAGTTAATTTCGGACGAATTTAGAAGCCGTTCCGTAGCCCAATCTCTCCATCTCAGTCCCGAGCTCGGGTCTCTGTCGCAGAATGAGGGGTTCGTATTAGGCCTGGTCTACACGTAACGTTTTGTCGTCAGTCTTGCATGGTAATGCCAAGTTTGCCAAACAAAACGTTGCGTGTGTACGATAAATTGGACGTTTTGCATGAACTGAATGAGATTTGATAAACTCGCAAAATACTGATGGGTTGGAGCTTTGTGTACAAGCAAGACTACGGAGAAGTTGGTGCATGTAGACGCATGTCAGTCTAATCGGTCAAACTTCGCTCTTCTGCCAGTCTTTTCTCGACGATACTGGAGGTTTTAACTAGTGTTTTTATTGTGTATAGTGACGAAAAAAAGTCACATTTACGACAGTGGTCTAATGAATTTTTTACGGAATTCATATTACTGTACCACAGTTTTTCTTGCCTCTGGCATTGTGAAATCGAAGAATTACAGCAATAGATACGAAAAACCAAGCTTACACCGCTGTGGTTAGTAAATATAAAGATGTGGATAGTAAAGCAAGCAAAGAGTCCGCACAAAAAAATCAACTCATTTCGAACAGTTTACCGTACAGAATGTGCGAAAATAAAAGCGTCAAAGCGTCTAGTTTGGGAGCCAATCTTCTGAAGCAGTCGGTAAAGTCTGATGCAGTCGGTAACGTAGGGCAACGACTGACCCAAATTATGAGTCCAAGTTTGAGTAGTGTAGCCTTACGATGTTTGTGTCAGTCTTATTTGATCATGCAAAACTGAAGGCAAAACGTTGCATGAAGACCAGGCCTTAGACGAATTGAAACCTGAGGAAGTATTTATCAGCGTTTCTCCCATTTTCACCTGTCAAATACTTATTTCCGCCACTTCTACATTACACATCTCATCCATTTCATCTACTCTTGTGATGACACGATAGGCTTGATCAGCTGGCATTTGTGTAGGCTTATATCATAGACTTTCAAAAATTTTGACTTCATCTCATCTCTTCCTTAAGCTGGCATAATAATAATAATAATAATAATAATAATAATAATAATAATAATAATACCTTTTATTTATTATGACGAATTTAAGGCCATAAGGCTTTCCCTTCCACTAATTCAGTACAAATACATATTTATAATACAAAACATAGGCTAGGCCCTATATACTAATTATAATTAATTTAAAAAGACATTAAAAATTGCAGTGTAAATTTTATGTACATAGGCCTACAATACTTTATACGATAATAATAATAAAATAATAATAATAATAATAATAATAATAATAATAATAATAATAATAATATAACAAATTAAACGGGAAACATCAATTAGTATATTTATATTTCACCTGAAAGTAGTGATTAAACCAAAGTTAAAGCAGGTACAGTGTATCCACGAAGTTCTGCTACCAAAACAATGTAACTTAGCTCGTAAACTATTTGAGATAGAGACATGCGATTTTTTGCAACGTATTTTACATCTTTCAACGTTTTGTTTACATTTGTTGCAGATTGTGATTTAAACGACAATGACGACACCACAGGAAAATACCCAATGTGTATGGTGATATGCTGAGTCTGGTAAATCACCAGTACCACCATATCCGAATGTTATGGCAGTTAACATGTCTAGACACAAAAAAAATCGCTTCATCAGAGGACATCACCCTCTGCAGGTACTCATTGTCATTGTCATGGAATCAGCAAATTCCGCACGCCGAGGGAAGTCAGTTGGCAGCGAAGCTTGCGTAATTTGCAGCCGCTTATGGAGGACTTTATGGATGGTTGATTTTGGTAAATGTAGTTCCCGTGAAGCATTACGAGCCGATTTTTAAGGTCTGAGTTGAAATGCAAGTTGCCCATTGTCGATAGTTTCTTGGTTCACACATGGTCGTCCACTCTGTGGCAGGTCCATTACACTGCCAGTCGCTAGAAATTTGTCGACCCATTTAATTATTGATGATTTGGATGGAGGATCTCTTCCACATTGCCGGCAGAAATTTCGCTGAACAGTTATTGGTGGTTTACCATTATTAATAGTTTAAAAAGTAATATTAGTGAGATGTTTCTTTTAATAATTATATTTTCAATTTGTTTCTGAAAGATGTTCTTAGGAAAAATTGTGGACCAAGAGAGATGAAAGACAGGCGAATGGAGAAGTCTATAAAACAGTGAATTGCATGGTATTTATAGGAAGCTAGATATAATAAGGACAGTTACGTCTCGTAGGCTGCGATGAGCAGGACATTTGGCACGAATGGGGAATGAAAAAATTGCATGGAAGCTTCTTGTAAGAAAACCAGAGGGAAAACTCAAAATTGGAAAACCAATAATGAGGCGGGAGAAAAATATTAACCATGATTTGAGGCAAGTAGATTATACAGGGATGATTGAAAAACATTACTTCAGGATAGGGGTGTATGGAGAGCTTATATCCGCGCGGCCATGAACCTACGGGTCCGACAGTGTCAGTGTGTTAGTTAGATAAGGGTATATTTATACAGTAATCTTTATAAATAACTCTACAATTTATCGAGGTAAGTTATCCGGTTAGCCTAAATGTTAGTTTTTAAATCGGACTATGAAAATCTTCAGCCGAAACTTGTTCAACAACAGCATTCATCAATTTATTGCCAATAGTTAGAAACAACCATGACTTGTAAGACAAAGTCAGGAAATTTTAGGCGCCAGATGGTCCCCGAGCATCATCTAGTCATCATAATCGTCATTCATATTTACCATGTTTAGTAGGCCTATGAATGGGTGAATAAATGATGTGTTCCGTCTTAATGTTGTGTCGGAGGAAGCTCTGGATTGAGTTGATCTCCAATTCAGGAGGCGCTCAATGGTCTTGTGTGGTCAAAAAGTGTGCGTTAGTGATGAAAACTTTTAAAATAATCATCCTACAGATCGTGACATTGTAAGCCCAATCAGAAAAGACGTGAAATTACGAGGTAAAAGAAGTAATAGTAGTAGGAAAAAAAAATAAGGAAGGAAATAAATTTATTCATCTTATTTAATGGACAAGCAATTATAAGAATAAATAATAGTTTAAAAAACTAAAACAACACGCTTATTAGAAAACCAAACTAAAAAATGAAAAATAATTTTTAATTTCCAACACGCTTGGGATAAAATTAAAGTGGTCAACAAAAAAATTATCTCCAACACATCTAGAATAAAACTAGAGTTATCTACAAAAAAAATAATTTTACCACCAAAGCGTGGGGTGCTTTTCGTTTTATAGTTTTTACGTTTTCTTCTTAGAGACTTAACTTTTACCAATATCTGTTTATTATCAAATATATTAATTGATATAGAGCACCACATGCTTTTGATGGTAATTTCTTTTTTTGTAGATTGGGGTCAGGATTTTTAAACTGACCCAAACACTCTGGCGGCACTATGGCCCTGGGGTCGACTCATCCTCTAACGGAAATGAGTACCAGACGCTTCTTCTGTGGGTAAAGGCGGCCGTCACGCAGGGATGACAACCCGGCTGACGAAAAGTGCCGATTGTCTAGAAAAAGTGGGAGCCTTAACCTCCTACTACCCCAAGGGCCTCCAGGCCTGTTGTGGGATCACTTTACTTTACTGTCAGATAACTCTAGTTTTATTCTAGATGTGTTGGAGATGATTTTTTTGTTGACCACTTTAATTGTATCCCAAGCGTGTTGGAAATTAAAATTATTTTTAATTTTTTAGTTCGGTTTTCTAATAAAGCGTGTTTTTTAGTTTTTTAAAACTATTATTTTTTTCATTTTTTAGTTTGGTTTTATAAAAATGTAAGTATCTTTAAATTCGATACTATTGTAGTATGAGCTGAAAGTAATACTCTTCTATAAAAATCCTCCGGGCCGGATTTGAACCAGCGACCTATGGATTACTGAAATTATATACCACTATAGTCCACCACTCTACCAACTGAGCTACTACACTCTACCAACTGAACTACCACGATAGACTAAAAAGTCGATACGTCCGCAACCTATTATACCGGTCTTTATTTTTTTGATGTCCTGATGATTCTGGCCAGGATCTTATAAAACATTTATGAAATTATTGTATTGTCATTGATCCTTCACAAGTAGCTATACAAAGTTTCAAGTCGATCCAATGTGTTTAAGTGAGTGAAAATCGTGTTGAAAGATTCCGTTACATACTGATCAAGCTAATATAAAGCGTGTAATAAATGAAAATAACACATGACGGAATGGCAGATACGAGTCATCGAATATCGTAACATACAGAACATTGTGTAAAATTGTAGACTATAATGAACTAATATATGCACTATCTATCTACAATGGCGTAACCCAATATTGAGCTTTATCCTCAATTCGTTGTTTAATGATGATCAGAAAATATTTGGGGACCGTTTGGGCATTGAAGTCTCCTGACAACTGTTTTACAGGTGAGGAAAAATTCCGAAAAAAAAACTTCGGCCAGGAAACTTGTCCCGATCGGGGATCGAACCCGGGTCCGCTGCGTACGAAGCAGCGACGCTACCCCGAGATCACAGCGGTAGAAATAATTAAAAATAAACTGATAAAATATTATTTTATCATTATTTTATCCTTCTTCCTATGTGGGACTTATACACTCTTTTACATTTACAATGCCCTGGGCGCGTTGCTTGAAAGCAGTGATCAGCATTTTCCATTTGTAGTTACAAAATGAAATAAAGTTGTAATAGATAAAGGATTTGGTTAATTTTCCCTACATTTCCCTCGTACATAGTATGGCATACCATTGTCGTCCAGACAAAGGTGAAAATATAAAATACCTACCCCGCCGGAAATCGAATTCAGTCCGCCGGAATGGAAAGTAGAGATACTACTGACGACGCCATAGCGGCGGACAAATAAATAAATGCCTTGCGTTGGCATATTGTCTTATAAACTATCGATAATCAAATATGTTTTGGTTATAAATTGTAAATAAAGTTACAGCCAGTACCACTAAAAATGTATTAAGCATTTTATAATGTTACCTACAGGTATAGGAGAAACGATACATAAAAATAAATATCCTCAACTCGTTCCAGATCAAGGCCGGATCGAAGGATGAGATGAGATGTAGCCCCTTATATAGAGGTCTAGAATGTCAAGGATGCCGACCGACCACGCCTGACGTACCATCACGAAGGCACATGAACGAAATGAAACGAAATGGACGAGACGAGTAAGGAGCAAATTTGGAATGAAATTGTGACATGGTAAAACGGGAGTAACCCCGAGAAAAACCTGCCCAAGCTCCGTTTCGTCCACGAAGAAATCCAAAAATGATACATATGGTATTTAAATAAACAAAAACTAAACAATCGAAATTAACGTACGCATATTTAATCTCTATATTTAAAACAATTCCATCTAGCCCGTGAATACTTCTCACATGTTTCGGCGAAAAAATACTATGAAATTGTAGTTAAGCAAGGAGAAATTCGTCTAAACACAGACCATATTGTAAATCTTAAAATTTCCTTTCTCTTTTTACTTCAATTTGTCTTACTTTGTAAGTACTTTTACATACCCCACTTCACCCGAGTCTTAAGAAACACAACCTGCCAGGAGAGAATTTTAAACTCTTGGTCATACACATAATATTTTTTTGCTCGATAGTGAGTTTTGTCGTACTTACCAATAATGTTAAAATATAAAATTATGGAATATTCAGCTGAAAGGTCTGTCTCCTCAACTTAATTAAATATTTAACTGTAGCGCTTTCGGGACTTGTCCCATCATCGGCAGGATTCAAAACTGGTGTTTCACTGAAGATCTGGTAGATGGGGTTACATGTATTGGGTTCGTTTTCGTTTATCAGATTGTCGTTGTTGTGAGCTGATTTCATGATTTCCATCTCTTCGAGTACGTTTATCTTCGCTGGATTATTTTCTCTGTGCATTACTGTTACGGTGTTTTCAATATTTAACATGTGATGTCCTTCATGGATAACGTGTTTTGCATAGCTTGATTTTCCTTCTGCGTGAATAAAGTCTCGAAAATGTTATTTAAATCTGATGTTAAAACTTCTGTTTGTTCTTCCTATATAAAATTTGTTGCAGTCCTTACATGTCAATTTATATAGTCCTTTGTTGCTGAAAATGTTATTTTATTCAATGTTATATATATATATATATATATTGTTATATATATATATTGTTATTTAGTTATATTTATATATATATATATATATATATATTCAACGGAACACATCATGAATCTTATAAAAGTTGATTGCCAACAATGGCGACCATTATTGAAAGTTCAACTTCCAACATTTCGGGGTTGCCAACCTAAATAACTGTACTGTAATATTACATTTACACCCACGTGTGGGAAGTAAATCCACTGCCTCCATGTATACTACGTACAATGTATATGCAGAAAATATCCAAAAGGTAGTGTTAATATAGGCCCTACATTATACGAAACAAATTACTGTATATTAAATTAACTGAACTTTATTTGAAACAATAAAAAACAATAAATACGTACTTGCGGCCATGTTATCAATAATTGTTCTCAAGGCCTCCTGTTATTTCAACTAATAAATACTGCCCACACTCTTAACGTTAGTCAATTGTTTCTAATGAACGCAAATATTTCCAACAAAAATATTATTTTACTATTATTTTTTATTTTGAAAACACTATCGCGCAAAAAATAATGTGCAACGCACGTTTGTGAAGTGTTTTCCAGAATCTCGGAAATTAAAAACCTCGCTGTCGTTCGGTTTTTAAACATTTCCTCCCTTCTATAAAAACTACTTCTCAACCTCGCATCATAATATACAATTAAAACATAAGGGCCATAGAGTAAATACGGCTCTGTGGAAGGGAATTGAGGGTTTTCCTAGATCAGCTCAATGCCAGGAGTACCTCTGAGACAACATGAACATTTTAAGAGAAGGCACATCATTTAATTACACATTCATATTAAACAAGGTGAATGTGATCTGGATGATTGTTTTTGCAGATGGTGTTCGGTGACTATTATGTCTTTAAATTTTCCTGACATTTGTCTTGCAGGTGAGGAAAAAACTTCTTCCAGGAAACGTGTCTCGTCCATGGATCGAACCCGGCCTCACTGCGTACGGATCAAAGACGTTATTCCGAACCACGACGATATACGATTCTTAACCCATTCACTTCAGGATTAAATGCATCAATGAATTTCCCCAGAAAGCGGATCTATGTTACCGTAAATTATATTGTCTATATTCAGACATTCAAAACAAGCAAAATATAACAGTACTTGAGATCACAATAAGGGTGAAGGCAAAAACACATTTCTCTACTATTCATAAATGTTAACAGAAGATTACCCCCAAGTGATGCACAAAATATAAAATATGTAACAGCAGACTTAAGCGAGTGTACATCGTCTTCTGATTTGAAGGGCATTTAACCGCCGGCGAGTCTACCTCGCCGTTTGAGGCGAATAGAATACTCCTGAAATTAATAATCTAGATATTAAATAAAATTCAAGCATGAACATTTGGTGTTCAATTTTGGATTTCATATGCATTTGCCTAAATAAATTTAGAAAATTCGAAACTCAGTTAAATTAATTTGCTTTTGTAACGGAAGAGACATAAAACAGACAAAATAAATATTAAAACGAAATGAAAGCAGAACTAACAAACAGGTCTTATATCATGATATCTAAAACACATTTAAACGGGGTGTATCAATTGAATGGATTGTGTTGTCAGTGAAATAATTACACGTAAATAATTACATTATTTTTGTCTCATGAGTACCAATAGTTGTACTTAATGCAGTTTTTTATCGTGTTTTCAAATATGTATTCGGAATTTCTCCATCACCCACAGTTTTCTTATTTCAATTTCAATTAATGGATTTAAATTGTTTTTTTATTCAACGTTTGTTCGTCCATTTGTCCATTGTAAAATAAAACTAAATGAGCTAACGCATGAGATTTCAGCTTTGGAAAAGAGATATCAAGGCAAATGGAATCCTAATATGCTGGCCGATTATTGTTGGACCATCAAGAGGGATGCTCTATAGGCCAAATATAGCAGAAAATCATAATTTCTTAATTTCTAGGTGAGTCCGAATGTTCGAATATTGTGTAGTTGCGAATGTAGAAAATATTAAAGTGTTTGAAATTATAAATGCCTGTCTCTCGGAAACCTTGCGTGTCGGAGAAAAATCGATATCATATTTGAATTCAGGAGAAAAAGTACTATCAGAATCACATATGTTTCTTTCTGATACAAAAAAGTTTATTTTTTGTTGCTCAGTGTTATTTGAACATGTGATCATTTGACAATAGATCTTCTATTTTAAATCTACTTAACAATAATATCTACCAATGTAAGTACGTACCTCACCCATGGTTGAGCTGGACTGACGAAGAATAATAATCAGAGAAATTGATTTCATACAAAATTGAATGGCAGAAATTACTATAGATGAAATATATTCAAAGTCGTATAATATATGAACTAATATAAAATAGAAGGAACCAGTTATATAACAGAACTTCTAAGCAATTGATATAAGATTTCGAAGAGAGGAAATATAATTTACGCCGTCACATATTTCGCATAAGAAATCATATGAATTCATTAGTGTTAGAACATTTAATGATTTATAATCGCCATCATTTTTAGCTACGAATATAGTTATTCTTGGATTCCATAATCTTCTCTGTGGTCGATTATTTTCTTTCACAAACTTTGTAGCTTTTTCTAGCTGCGAATTAATTTGTTTGAAACGACATTTTATAAGAAAATAAATTCCGACAAGAACAAAATCTTGGGCGTCTACTAAAATAATGGCCGTATAATCACTGATAATGCTTATAACCGTTCCAAGAGTGTCCTGCAGTGAAAATATATTGTAAACGCAACTCAAGATTACTAAAAATAAGAAGTAAATGTAGACATATAACAAATTATTTTGTGAATTTTTTATCTTCAAATGCGTGTTGAAATAATATCTGCATCAAAGTCTTGTAATTTGTTAAAAATTGAAGGTGCCATTACGTTACAGAATAAACTTAATAATATGCAAAGAAGAGGAAATAAAGCTCTGGTTACAATAATCGAAAATGATAAAAATGAGCCATAATGAGATACATCATCAAGAGAAAAAACAATTCGAAACCGAATAACTGTTAGAGGTAGCTTAATAATAAATAGTATAATGCAATATACGTATAGATAAGGAGATAATTTTAATTTTGGAAAATCTCACTTTCTTTCAAGAACAAATTGATATAAACCAAATATTTTCATTACCCAGAAAATATGATCAAATATATATTTTTTTTAAAAAGCATTTTTACTGATCCTATATTATAATTTAAATCTTAATAAAAACTAAATATCACTGATGTATTCAAAATAGTACTACATGTGGTGTAAATAATGACTACTTAAAAATTCATGCTTACTTTCTGTTAAGGCTATATGAAATGTCGAACACGAATACTGTAAAAAGATAGATTTTTTCACTTCACTTGACATATATATCACTGACAAAATTTTCATTATTTGATTTTCAGTACGATAAAATGTTTTTACGTATACAGTCGAATAAAGAATAAATAATAATATTGTTTATTTATTTACCAGGTTCCACAATGTTTCACAATATCTTCCTGCGCCCAATTAATATAGGTTACTGTCATTCTTGCCTTTGTTCGTGACATCATACATGGACATTAACCCGATGTAAGGGGAACCAGACACATCTTTCTTGAACCCACATAGGCAACTCTTAGCAGGTGCTTCCACGACCCGACTCTAAGGGTCGGTTTCACCAACAAAGGTAACTGTATTACGCCAGTTTAAGCTATGCATTATACACGGGGAAAACTGGCGTAATACAATTACCTCTCTTGGTGAAACTGGCCCTAAGTCGGTGACTAAATTCTGCTAAGGACCCAGTATCGCGTGGTATAACGCTTTACCCTTGTCCAGAGTTACGGACGAAGACCACAATGGCGGCGAAGGCGAGGAGGAAAATATTTCAACTCAGCGGAACTGGCAGAGGAGGAAAATATTTCAACTCGCGGAACTGGCAGAAGTGGCAACTATTTCTCCAGAATTGAAAAGGAGCCCATACTCGGGGTAGAAGTTAATAAATCCCTACAACAGCCTGGAAGTGTCAAACTGATTCTACGCTTCCAATCTTACTCCTAGTGGTAATAGAAGTGAAGTCTCTAACGACTTAAAGTAGGATGGACAACCCATTCTGCGGGGATTAATACACAGAAGAGTAACCCAGGCTCTACGGTGGCAGCCCCACAACTAGACTTGTCCTGCGCAACGCTCGTGACGTGGCCAGGAGACATTTACATTACTAAGAGTCATCAAATGAGTAACCTAAGACGTCCAGAGCAAGAAATAGGAATAAACGATTAGGATTTGTAGAAAAGTTGAGAAATGCTACTTGGAACCTTAGAGGATTAGCAAATAAAGAACAACTTCAAAATGAGTTTAAAAAAAGTCAATGTAGATATTTGCCTTCTCATCGAAACGAAGAATGGGAAGATTCATTAAATCCTACTTCGTGTGAAAACAGGTCAAAAGGCCTCATTTCATGAAGTAGAAGAAGTAGAAAAAGACTCATTCTTCTCCACATCTACCAACCGAATCTCTATCGTCCAATCTTTTTTCTCTCATGTTACAGCAACATTGCTGTTCCGAAATGTTCGGAACAGTCAGTGCGCAACTGTTACGTTCCACTGAAGTATATTTTGTAAGTGTGAATCCTACTCTTGTTTACATCTGACCGCTGTTCAGAGTCATCTCTACTGCATGGCTGAAACTTGGTAAACCTCGCGTCATTGGTAGGAGAGTTTTATCTTTAGATAACACAATAATGAAAATGAGACATGTTCTAGAAATCTTTTGAGATCATACAGAATCAATTTTTGAATCTATTTAAGAAATTTACAAGTGAAAATATATTTTTGGACATTCTTAGCTTCTAGAAGATTATATATAGGCTATATTTATTTATATGTATATTTATATTTTATATAATACAATGTATGTTTGAATGTAAATATATATATATATATATGTCCACCGCTGTGGTCCCGAGGTAGCGTGCTGCCTTGTCACGCAGCGGGCCCGGGTTCGATCCCCGGTCGGGGCAGTTTTTCTGGGTGAGGTTTTTATCGGGGTTTTCTCACCTGTAAGACAAATGTCAGGAAAACTTAGAGGCCCAAACTGTCCCCTAAATCATATGGCCATCATCATCCTTATCATTATCATCATCATCATCCTTCACCGGTGTGGAAAGCAACGGGAAGCTACTACACCAACAATTCCCTAGTAAAGCTGCAAGCATAGCATGAAAATTCTATGATTGCAGTGAAAGATCTGCCCTCGGGCAGAATTACTATGGATATATATGTATATATATATATATATATATATATATATATACACTAGGCCTATTGTTCTAGGTCTCGCGATATTGACTAATATCAGCCCTAAAAGAGAAGATTTTTAACAATACAAGCAATTTCACTCATTCAACGATACTTTGAAGGCTAATTTATAATTATATCCAAAGCGTAGTTAAATGAAATACAACATGCCAATTAAACATCATTAATACACATATTAGGACTAACGTAACCTAGGGTAAAAGCTCCATATGATTTAATAAAACTATTATGTCTAAGTAACGTAGAGTAAAAGCCTCACGTCGATTTAATAAACATATTAGGGCTGATTTAACAGAGCGTAAAATCCTCAAATCGATTTAATACATATTAGAATTATTTAACATAGGGTAAAAGTCTCATATAAATAAAAAAACATTTTAGGGCTAACTTAAAATAGGGTAAAAGCTACGTATTGACTTAATAAATATATTAGGACTTGGCATAATTTAACATAGTATAAATACATATCGATTTAATAAACAAATTAGGTTTAATTTAACATAGGGTAAAATCAACATTACTATTTAATAAACATGTTAGGACTAATTTAACACAGGATAAAAGCCATATATCGATCTAGTAAACAAATTAGAAATTATTTACCATAGGGTGAAAGAATCATAACGATTTAACGTTTTGGCAGATACTCAGAGTATTTTCTTGATCTTTGCGGCCATATTGACGTACTAAGTAAGCCTTATCTAGCATTCACGTCTACCAAGATAGTCTACCTATTTGTTGTAGAATTTAATATTATCATGTCTTACCTCTTGTGATGCTCGACTGCATGTGAAAGCAACTTGAACTAATTTCATCACGCTCAAGAACGTACACAATTGTAACAGGATGGATGCACCAATAAATTCAACAAAGTGTAATTTTGCGAACTGAAGTGTATAATAATGCGACGAAAACACTGTGTAGCATATATAAAAATTCACCAATACGAATGAATCACCAATCAATACGAATATGTGGAGGCCATATGCATAATTCACTTTCCATGCAAATTCACAAACTAGGTTATGTAAACGGGCTAACTCTTTAACACTATTTGCCAAAAATTCTTCATTTGTTTTATCCCATTTCTTTAGCGAAATGCACATAGAATGTTTATGCCCGAAAATACCTAATAATTTTGAATTAATATCACGGAAAGTATACCGAAAAATTCTGATATGCTGTAAGAATATTTGGAATATTAAACAACAATAAAAACTTGTTAAACTTTTACAGATGTAATGCAGAATTACGTAATTAGAAATTCCAAAAGCTTTCAGAGGATATATGTTCCTAAGAGTATAAAGGATTAACCAAATAAAAGAAAACAATAAAATAGTGATTATTTCATTTAATCTCATGCAATAGGACATGTAATTGAATTCCATCATTCCATTAATGATCTGGTATAAACATTTATAATTGATTAAAATATTGGCGTAGCTAGTTGTAAATGTAAATAATATACTGAAACTTTCAAAATATGTTCCAAATGTACCTACATCTCTTCCAAAAATTACATTTGTACTTGAAAAATAGTATGGAATTGGAATTATATATAATATTATGAAAACTAAAGGAATAATTAAATTTAATTTATTTGGCCGAAAAAGGATTCCATCTCTTACGTATGGAATACAAACTATGTTTCTAAGGAAATAGTGCACAGCTTCAAGTACGCGAATAATCAATTTCATTTTCACATATAGAAAAGTTAGTTTAATTCAATTTGTTTATAAATATCGTACTGATTAGTGAGTCGTATACGCCTTAGCTACTGTGAAGAAAAAGTGGTAAAATAATAGGGCTATTCGCTCTCATAAGAAAAATATTAATAATGGCTATAAATGTACTATGCGGATTTGAAAATCAGAACAAAACATGTTCTTTATATTGAGTCACTAAGCAATATTTCATCTTTCCTTTTTTGGCAATTAACAAAACGAAAGTAAATTAATCAAAATGTTAGTTCATCCACTTAACTCTGAAAAACAAATGACGCCAAAACCAGAGTTATATGGTCTGACAATTTGTTGCTGAAACAAGTAAGAAAAATAAATTGAAATAAATATAGGCAGATGTAGCCGACAACAGGAACTTATTTAGAGCACATAGATAATGTAATACAAATATTTTACAAAAAATATATATATAAATAATTAGGTAAGCTGCAAGTATTTATAAGTTATGTTATATAATCGATGATAGTATAATAATTATTGGACCCTTTATGGTTCAATAATAATAAAAGCATATTATCTACCTATGATCTTTAACGTTTCAACTAAATACTTCCATACAACACAAGGAGACGCTCTGTCTTTCACTAAATGACTATATATATATATATATATATATATATATATAAGAAAGTATCATTTAGTAATTGCATTGAACAACAACTGTTTCTAGACTAAGTGTGAGTGGGAGGAAACAATAATTTTAATTAATAATAAAATGCCTATAAACGAATTATAATTGGATGTGAAACTAAACAATTTGCTTGTGTAATACACTAGACCTAAAAAATACGAAAAATCGAACACTTTAAAGCTAATCATGTCCATCGATTTGGTGTCGAGGTAGCGTGCTGCCTTGCCACGCAGCGGGCCCAGGTTCGATTCTCGGTCGGGACAAGCTTCCTGGGTGAGGTTTTTTCGGAGTTATTCCTCATCTGTAAGACAAATGTCAGAAAGCTTTGAGGCCCAGACAGTCCCCGAACACAATTGGACATCATCATTATAATTGTCCACATCCCCGATGTGTAAAACAACGAGAAGCTTCCACGCTAGTAAAGCTGCAAATCATAGCATTAAATGTTATGAATGCAGTGAAGGGTCTGCCCTAGAGCATAACACTATATAAATAAAAACTAATCATTGACGGCTTTAGAGGTTATAATTAATATATTAATACACAATTTTTCCACCGCTTTGGTATCGGGATAACGTCATCGCCTCGGACGCACAAGACCCGAGTTTAATCCTCCGATGAAACAAATTTTCTGGGTGAGATTTTTTTTTCAGTATTTTTCACCCGTACGAAAAATGTGGGTAAAATTAAAGGCCCAAACAAACACCATTACGCATTCATAATCATCCTATCATGTTAATCTGAATATCAATCTATGAGCGGAATGCATATTTTAATAACTTTTCGTACTGTCACAGAGATATGTGATTCACTGTTTAAAATCCACTATCGTACTGATAGGTCATTCAAAATAGCTAAGACGTAATTTATAGTTGTGTGTTTTGTAGATTTGACATACCGCACCCGGGAAAGAATAAAGTCATAACTCAAAAATGGACGAATTTGAATTAATCCCAATTCAAAAAACAACAATGTTTAAACTGTATAAAATAAGTCAGCAACTGAATCCCTAACTAACCCAGGTACAGTTTGCACATATAACTAGCTATATATAAACCATTTGAACTGTGATGTAGGTGAACTTTCTTTTTGCTACACTTGAAATTGAGGGTTTTAGAGTTGTGACGTTATTCTTGCCGGGGTGCGATATATCACAATATCAAGAGAAATTCAAAGACTGTAACGTAATAATTAAATACCTCACATACTTCGTTTGTACTCAAATGAAGGTAAAATTGAGTAGATCAAATCTAATACAAGTAAATAATATTAATTGAATCATGGTCAATTAATATAAAAATTATAAAACATAATACAAATTAATTTTAGAAAGAGTTTCACCAGCAATGAAAGAACAGAACATCCCGTAGGTAGAGGTAATGAGAAAAGAAATTGGAGAGAGTTAAAATTTAAAGAAACTTTACAACGGATGTGAGCAATAACTTTTGCTATACACCAGCAAGATAGTTATTTTGTTTAGTGAATAGAGTAGAATGTTTTTCTTATTAAAACCTTCAGTGAGAACTATTTGACTTAGTGAAAACCAAGACAACGTCCTTAGTAATAATCATTTCCAAATTAAAGAAAACACTCATATGTGTTTTTATTTCACTATACTACATCCAGTAAATGTACTGGAACAAGACACTAGTAAACTTCTATTATACTCAGAATTGAATGGGTCCCTATAATACTTCAAATCCCATCACTTATATTGGATACAAAATATTAGAGTTTGCAATTATGTTAACCGCTGACATATTTTACATGCAGCATTTAATCATACCATGTACTTTATGTACTTCCAAGGATCTTCACGTCAGACGTGGAAATAATGTTGATTTTCAGAACAACACAACGTATTTAAATTCGCACATCTCTCATCTTATGAAACACGAACATAGCGTATATATTTGATACTTGCTAAATGAATGTCGATACTTATCAGTATCCCATTCTTACGAATGCTTTTAAAATTGAATAAATACTATAGTTAAGAAGTCGGATCAAATTTCTCTGCGTGTAATATAGACTTTTTTTCTTTTTTTACATTATATTTTCAACCCCTGTTTTTCCATGGGCATATCACGAGATATTTAGTTATTTGCATACATTTACTTTTGTCTTGCTGCAATTTGATTTATAAACTTCAAACCTTTTACATATTCATAATGGTGTTTATATCCTATATGTTTCGTAAAATTATGTATCATTTATGTGAAAAGCTATAACAACGAAAAATTTAACACACTTATATAAAAACGATATTTTGATTTTATAAAATTACAGAACTCGTGCTCATATAGTAACAATTGTTTATTCCTCACAATATCTCGAATTTGTCGATTCAGTTTTTCAGTGGTGTAACAATCAAAATATATAATATTTTGTTAATAAATCATCAGATATTAAAATTCATATTAATGTAATATACCGTATTAAATAATTTTATATAAATGTTTGTATAGATTAACAATTATTTGAGTCACTTTTAAGAACAAACATGAGAATACAATATGCAGATGCATATTCTGCCATTATTCCATTACTATACATATTGAAAGTTTGTGGATTATCACCGTTGGTTCTAAAAGGCCAACCTGGTAAAAGGCGATTAAAAGTGTCAATAATCTCTGTTATATACAGCATTTTCGTCATATTGTTTACAGTGATAGTGCGTTTAACTGGTCTGATGTACATCATAAAATTTACGAGATTTCAAATAGTCATTAATATAGCTCTTAAGCTAAGCCTGATAAGTCATCAAATAATTTCTACACAGCTTATTTTATTGAGTTTCTTCACTAGCTGCAAGTTTGCAAAAATAGTAAATTCATTTTTAAAATTTGATTTATATTTCAATGGATTGCCTGAACTCTGTTATAAATCAATTCGTATTGTCGGCATTCATTTAATGTTTGGTACAATTTATTATTTCATTTACATAATAATTGCTATCATTCCTGCTCAGCAGCATACAAATTCTTCGTATATAGGTTATTTTATGTCAATTATTGATCTTGGAATTTTATTAATTGTGAATATTAAAGTTAGTACGGTTATATTATTGCTGAACCAGAGATTTAGACATCTTAATGGACTTATTGTTAAATTAATTGAACAATGTCCTGATAACTGCAGCAAAGTATTTGTACCTCATTTGACTGAATACTTAATAAGCTATAACAATTATAGGGAATGTGCTAGGAATGACATCCTCGTTATTCGTGAAACGCATGGTCACTTATGCGACATCTGTAAAATATTTAATTCGCTTTATTCTTCACAAGCTCTACTTGTAATAGTTATTTCTGTCGTGATCCAAATAATACAGTCTTACATTATACTTCTCAAATTACTTCATCGAACTGAATATTACTTCAATGGTTTGAATATCAGTCTACTGGTTATTCTGGGATCAATGTGGTACACATTTCAAGTAATTGCACTGGTTACATCTGGACAATATACAGCAAAGGAAGTGAGTAAAATGTATTCATTTTCTTTAAAGCGATATACTTACTTACTCATTGGCACTATCGAGCCCGTAGGTTCATGGCCGCACGGACATAAGCTCTCCATGCATCCCTATCCTGAGCTAACGCTTTCCAACCATTCCCTGTATAATCTACTTCCCTCAAATCATAGTTAATGTTATTCTCAGCGTTATAAGATTTTACATTTTGATAATAAATCACTAAACAGTACGAAACTAGGCCTAATCCATCTCAACCAATTAAAATTCTAATTATATTCGGGCTAATAATCAAAAATATTATTGATATAACAAATAAAAGAACAAGAAAAATAAATCGATTAATATTTAAGTCTCCATGTATATAATCATCTCTATAAAGAATAACTCCTACAAGAAGCTTCCATGCAAGTCTTTCATTTCCCATACGTGCAACATGTCCTGCCCAACGCAGTCTACGAGACTTAACTATTCTCATTATATCTGGCTTCCTATAAAGGCCATGTAGTTCATTGTTATGGAGTCTTCTCCATTCGCCTGTCTGTTCATCTCTCTTTGGTCCAAAAATTTTCCTAAGTACTTTATTCTCAAATACTTGTAACCTCCTTTCCTCTCTTAAAGTAAGAGTCCGTGTTTCGCACCCATATAATATAACTGGTAGAATAATAGTTTTATATTTTTTTCAGTTTAACGTTTTTTGAAACGAGTTGGGACATCAAGAGCCTATGCAATGCATAATAGCATGCATTTCCAGAACTGAGCCTATGTTTAATTTCTTTGTGCATCTCATTCCTATTTGTGGTCATTGTTCCTAGGTACTTGAATTCAGCCACTTCCTCAAAACTTCCCTCATTTGTCATTAGCTGTTCATTTCCATTATATAATGAATTTCTACCTGTGACCATATATTTAGTTTTATTGATATTTACTTCCAGTCCTAATTTCTTAGTATTACTCAATAGTGTGTGCGTGTTGTTCTTTAGTATCTCCTCGCTATCGCCCAATAGTACTACATCATCAGCATAAACTAGCAGCTTATTAATACCATTCAGTTGTAAGCCTTCCTCATTCTCTAAAGATTTAATGGCATGCTCTAGTACAAAATTAAATAGTAGAGGAGATAGTGCATCTCCTTGCTTCAACCCATTCTGGATTTCAAAAGTGTCCGAAAACTGTTTGCCTACACGCACCCTACTCTTTGTGTCATTTACAAAGCGATATACATTACTTTTTTCATTTAATTTATGAGTATTCATATTTTAAAAAAAAAAAATGTTAAGATTAACCGGAAACTTGAGAAAAAAACGAAATAATTTATTAGGGATGATGTGATTTGTGTCCAATATGGTCTGTTTACCTTTTTAAGTACGTGAGTTGCGGCCCGGCGTGCTTTTTGGATTACGTGAGTTGCGGCCAGAATAAAATGTCCTATCGTCTGGTCTAATGTAACAATTAAGGGTTGCAGATTTCATCTTGGGCAAAATTGGTACAAGAAAATTCAGCAACTTGGATTAGTTCAAACATGGCGCCAGAAGAATGAAGAAAGTGATTTCTTGAAATTGGATTTCGGACTTCCGTTTTTAGATCCGAATGACGTAGATACCTGTTTTATTGGAGATCTGATGCCTATTCTACCTAATGACGAAAAGGTAGGGGAATTCTTGGATTACATTCTCGAAAATTACATAGCTGACGATGCTACTTTTCCGCCGAATATATGGGCTGAATTTTCTTATTCATCAAAAGAACAACAAACAATTATGAATCATATCACAAGAAACTGAATAGCCGTTTCTCAAGCAGTCATCCCAACATATTTCAATTAGTTCACACTTTATTGGACATACAGTCTGAAACATATATTTATTTAAGGAGCAAAGGAAAACGAACGAAATCCATCCTGGAAAAGAACTGTTTTTACAAGAACAAATGCTTGCTCTGGAAGAAAAAACTGACTAGACTTCAGTACATAAAGTCAGTTTCTTTTAATTTTTTGCCCGTTTCCAATTAATGAATGTAAAATAGCATAACAATATTTAACCCTTAAATTGTCAGTACAATGTTTTCTCGTGCCAGTTATGTAAATGTTCCGGACCGCAAAGAAAATAAAGTCATGTTAAACTGTGTTATTATTATACATTATTGCGTAATTTGAAATAAATTTAAGTAATTTCTACTCGATTGTTTTTCTATTGATCTAATAACAATATTAAATAAATGAAATCAATGTATCCAATTGGATACATTTTTAATTTAAGGGTTAATAAATGGCTGTTTTTAATAACATACAAACCAAAATTTTAACCATGCCGCCAGCAGTCCTAAGCCTGTAAATGGGAAGGGAATGTTGGCTTGTCTTTCAGACGGATTTGGTCACCCTTAAATTCTCTAAAAACAACCTACGTATCTACGTATCTAACACCACCCATGGACCGCAACTTACATACCCAGCAAATTTACCTGGGCCGCAATTCACTTACCCAGCGAACTCGTCTGGGCCGCAAATGGCGAGATTTTCAGGTTCTGGGACGCAACTCACCGTTGCCGATTTATTAATCTTGAAACATTTATCTATAACCGTGTAACAGCTCAGTGTTAAGAATTACCAGACCAAGTTAATTTAATTATTGTCATGAATGGCATGCGGTCAACATACCGACCCAAAGAGACATATATACACGCAGTGTCTATAAAAAACACACACCATATAGATTAAATTTATTTAGCCTGGTGGAGTTAAGGCCATGTGGCCTTCTCTTCCACTCACCAGGGCAAACATATATTACATCAGAATATAACAATCTCAATTAACTGTAATATTAAATACTAAATAAAAATTTGATCAAAAATATATCTATTATATTACGATCTATAATGCAACCAGTTAATATTAGTTAAAATTAAGCCTAAAACTAATAATAAAATGTATACAAGTAAGACATATTAAATTGTCCCTGTCTAATGTATATAAAAAACAAAGAAAAATAATGAGATATAGAAAACTAATTTTACGATTATACAATATTTAAAACAAAACAAAAGAAAATATTTGTTAATCTTAATATTATTTTCATAAATAATTAAATGTATTAATTGTTAAAAGAATAATATCAGTGATGTGTATAAGTTAGTTTGTTATTAAATAATTCTTTAGTTTGTTTTTTAAGGATGTTATAGTTTGACAGTCTCTAACATAGGGCGGAAGGGAATTCCATGTTTTGGTAAGTGAGACTGTAAAAGATAATGAATAATACACAGTGTGATGAGGAGGGATATAAAGGACAATGTGCTGATGGGATCGAGTGTCAAGTTTATGTGTGTCGAATAGTCTGATGAAGCGGCGTGATAAATGATTAGGCGATGATGTGTGAAGTATTTTATAGAGAAGGGATAGGGAATGGACAGTTCTACGATGTCTTAGACGAAGCCAAGATAATTGTTCCAGGGACGGTGTAACATGGTCAAATTAGCGAATACCACAAATCAAACGTGCGCAATAATTATGAACACGTTGAAGTCTTTGAATGAAAATAATATTCAAGTCTGTAAAAAGAGCGTCACAATAATCAAAATGGGGCATTGCAAGTGTTTCTACTAACATTTTTCTAAGAGCGAATGACAGTCAATTTCTTATGCGATTTAATGATGTATTATTGAGAAGACTGTTATGCATGTATGGTTTATTTGTGTATTCCAATTTAAGTTGTCAATAAATACTAGAATTTTTACTGTCTCACTATAAGGAATTTGAACTCCATTTAGTGGCATGCGAGACTGTATATTAATATCTTATATTAAAAGATATATAATATATTACGATGCGAGGTTGGGAAGTAGTTTTTATAGAAGGGAGGAAATGTTTAAAAACCGAACGACAGCGAGGTTTTTAATTTCCGAGATTCTGTAAAACACTTCACAAACGTGAGTTGTACATTATTTTTTTGCGCGATGGTTTTTTTCAAAATAATAAATAATAGTAAAATAATAACATATTTGTTGGAAATATTTGCATTCATTATAAACAACTGACTAACATTACCAGTGTGGGCAATGTTCATTAGTTGAGACTACAGCAGGCCGTGACACCTACCAGTCATAAAATGGCGGCAAATACGTATGTATTGTTTTATATTGCTTCAAATAAAGTTCAGTTCATTTAAAATGCAGTGATGTGTTTCGTATAACATATATTAACACTACCTTTTGGATATGGTTTGTATATACATTGTACGTAGTATACATAAAGGGCAGTGGTTTTACTTCCCGCATGAGGTTTGTAAAATGTAATATTACAGTATAGTTATTTATGTTGGCAACCCCGAAATGTAGAAAGTTGAATTTACAATCATGGTTGTCATTGCTGTAAGTACGACAAAACGCACTATCGCGCAAAAATGTTATAATTGAAACACCATCATACCTAATCTGAGTTTGATGGCCCATGTGAAGCATTGGTCATTAAGGTTTTATCTTGTTTACTTTGTAGTTTTCGCTGCTGACCACATGTTGCGCTGTACGTAACAATGCAACAATGGTATTTCTGGTGAATCTTCATAACTGCCGAATTTGGAGAACAGATAATCTACCCAGAATCATTGAAAATGAACGAAATTCACCCGATCTGAATATTTTATGCGCCATGTCGCAAACTGAACGGTACGTTTTTCTTTAACACTGATACTATCAATGCATATCATGACATGCTCGAACTTTGGTTAATTCCGCAAATTATTGAAGATCCAGCAAGAATCAGCAACGCATATCACTTCCAGGTTCCCAGCTATCTTAATCAGGCACTTCCAGAACGTTTGGTAGGACGAACAGGACCTCTAGACAATGCCCTTATAAAATGGCATCCGCGATCTCCAGATTTAACCTATGTGATTTTTTTTGTGGAATTACATAAAGGACAGTGTTTACCACGTGATCTACGTAAACTCCAGGTAAGAATTGATGAAGCTTCATCTACAGTCACATCTGACTGTTCAGAGTCCACCAAAAGTTGGATTACAGCATCAATGTTAGTCCCATTAAACACGGCGCCCACATGGAGGCACTGTAATGCAATGCTTCACAAAAAACACCAGGACGTTATATGAGCCATCAATATTCAGCTTAGATATGATGGTGTTTGAATTATTATTTAATTCAAATGTGACTTTCTTTAGAGACACGCTGTATTTTAAAATCTACTGTATGCTATTATTTTCAGGCAAATCGGACAGCAATTCTTGTCCATAGATTGCTAAATAAAGTGAACAATCCTGCGATGAGACAAGAGGTAAGTCTCGTTAAAAAAATAAGACTATGTACATTTAATGTAATCAGCTTAATATATTTTACTTGCAAGTAGTTGAACTACTATGGTCTCGGGGTAATGTCATTGACTCGTAGGCAGCAGGCCTGGGTTCGATCCCCGGACAAGTGTTCTAGATGAGATTTTTATTTTTTTTTTCTCTCGCCTGAGACAAATGTCGGGAAACTAAGTCCCAAAAACTCTCCGAACATCATTTAAACATCATAATCATGTCGCCTTGTTTAGTATGAATCTGCAAGTTCGTCATAAAAGTTCATGTTGTCGAGGTGCCCACATTAATTGATTCGGGATCTGTTCCTATATACACATAGTGTTCCAAAATGATGGGCGGGGTTTTAAATAGTTGGTACAGCTTTACAAACGAAATTGGAAGCGTGATTATTTGCTATAATGGAAGAGAAACTGTGAAAGTTTCGTATCCTGTATGCAGTAATTTTTTTCTTGTCATTATTACGTCAGCGTTAAATTTGTGAAGATGGTGATTCATGTACAGAAGTCATTCTCAATTGCTTCGGGATCTATTCCTATATACACATAGTGTTCCAAAATGATGGGCGGGGTTTTAAATAGTTGGTACAGCTTTACAAACGAAATTGGAAGCATGATTATTTGCTATAATGGAAGAGAAACTGTGAAAGTTTCGTATCCTGTATGCAGTAATTTTTTTCTTGTCATTATTACGTCAGCGTTATATTTGTGAAAATGGTGATTCATGTACAGAAGTCATTCTGTGTGTTGCAATTTGCGAGGTCTAGTTCCATTGTTGCAATGCAGCGAGCTTTCCGAGGGCAATTTGGAATTGATCTTCTGACAGATAAAATTATCCGTCGATGGTATAAACAGTTAGAAACAACTAGATGTATCTGTAAAAGGAAAAGTCCAGGACGTCCACGAACACCAAATAACGCGTCAGTCCGGATGACATGATTCGTTCCCATACCCTCCACGGTCTCCCAATCTCACACATTGTGATTTCTTCCTGTGGGGTGTATGTGGAGGTTCATGTATACGTACCACTACCTCCAGTCGACCTTCCAGACTTGAGAAGAAAGATTGTTGCTGCTGTTGAATCCATTACTCCAAATATGCTGACCAAGGTTTGGGAGGAATTCGACTATCGGCTAGAAGTGTGCCTTGTGACGAAAGGTGCTCACATCGAACACTTATAAAGTATGTTGAAAACTCAAAGAGTTTTTCTTTAATCTCATGTAAATTTTCTTATATATATATATATATATATATATATAATGTAAGGGAAATTAAATAATTTAGAAACCCCATCCATCATTTTGGAACAACCTGTATGCATGCATGCATGCATGTATGTATGTGTGTGTATGTGTGTGTATGTGTGTGTGTGTGTGTGTGTGTGTGTGTGTGTGTGTGTGTGTGTGTATATATATATATATAGTACAAAATAATATAATAAATTTTACATAGGTTTAATCACAAGTAAACTTTTGATCAACCTACATTTTATTTGTAGCATTAAATCTTAATAATAGAATATTAACGAACTATTGAATAGTTAATTTAAATTACTCATAGAGTAGAATCTGTAATGGCGTTCAACGGGAAAGACCATATGAGGTGTAAAATCAGCATTAATAACAATACAACAGGAGAACAATTTCAATTATTTAGGGTGCAATGTATCACACTGCCAGAAGGAAGATGTTTATATTAAATACATTTTATAGAATGTGTGGCACTATAAAACGAACACTGAAAAATAAAACTTTGAGAAGTACACAATTAAAATTTTATAAAATTATGACAGTGCTTGTCTTAACATATGCAAGTGAAAATTGGACTCTTAATCGTTCAAACAGAACAAAAACAGAAACTGCAAGAATGAAGTTCTTACGTGCAGTAGCAGGTGTGACAATTTTGGACAGAAAAAAAATGAAGATATTAGGAAAGACTTAAATATTTTTAATTTAACAAAAACAACTCGTATGAACACGTTAAAAGTATGCTTACAGATAGAATCCCCCAGCTGTTACTAAAGTACAAACCAGTAGGACATAGAAGTGTTGGACGCCCAATTACTAGATGGGAAGATTCATTAAATCCCACTTGATGTGAAAACACGTCAAAAGGCCTAATTTCACGAAGAAGAAGAAGAAGAGAATCTATACTAATGTTTTCCTTATTTATTATAATTTAAGTTTACGCCTTTGATATCCAGTTTCAGTATTAATTCTGAGTTATATTACACGCATTTTCTCATAATTCGTCACATTTGTCTCCATCAGTTTGTAAGTATCTCACTCCCCTTAAAATACATCAGCAACTTCTATGGATTCTCTTCACCAATATTCACCTTCTGTTCCTCTGGTCTGGTTTAAAGCAATGAATAGAAATGTATATTTTTTTTCGTATGAGTGACGAGAAGAATGTCACCTCATCACCAATGAGCAGCCCCTGATATAGAAGTCCATTATTAGCATTTCACTGATCTTTGAAAAAAGTTTAGGAAATATGGTTCAAAATCCAATGTCAATGTAACTAAGGTAGGTCTGTTGATTCCAGCACTATAAGTTTCAGTAGGTAATGTCGTAGACTACAACTACGAAAAATGGAATTGGTAAAATCAATAATTGGAAAATATCTGTGCCAAATTAGCACGTTAATGTTCAACTTTTATAAGATTCATGATGTGTTCCGTTGAGGTTTATTCAAAATTAGTATAAAATTATAGAATATTCACCTGAAAGGTCCGTCTCCTCAACTTAATTATCATTTAACTGTAGCGCTTTCGGGACTTGTCCCATCATCGGCAAATTTTATATAGGAAGGACAAACAGGAGTTTTAACATCAGATTCAAAGAACATTTTCGAGACTTCGTTCACGCAGAAGGTAAATCAAGCTATGCAAAACACGTTATCCATGAAGGACATCGCATGTTAAATATTGAAAACACCCTAACAGTGATGCACAGAGAAAATAATCCAGCGAAGATAAACGTACTCGAAGAGATGGAAATCATGAAAGCAGCTCACAACGACAGCCTGATAAACGAAAACGAACCCAATACATGCAACCCCCTCTACCAGATCTTCAGTGAAACACCAGTTTTGAATCCTGCCGATGATGGGACAAGTCCCGAAAGC
The DNA here is from genome assembly GCA_030220185.1 of Diploptera punctata. Taxonomy (NCBI): domain Eukaryota; kingdom Metazoa; phylum Arthropoda; class Insecta; order Blattodea; family Blaberidae; genus Diploptera; species Diploptera punctata. The sequence goes on from JASPKZ010000831.1 coordinate 1,601,715, forward strand.
GCTACAGTTAAATGATAATTAAGTTGAGGAGACGGACCTTTCAGGTGAATATTCTATAATTTTATACTAACGTTAATGTTGTAACCTCAAATTTAAATTAGGTTCCCTTGTTCTAATGCTGTATTATTTTGTATCTTTCAGCTAAAATTGTTCTCACTTCAACTATTGCATCGAAAAGTTCAGTTTACTGCAAGTGGATTATTTCCATTGGATTTCACTCTTCTATATTCAGTGAGTCATGTTAATGATCACATATATATGTATTTTCTTATGTATAGCGGATTACGCTTGATAGAATCTTTGATTGGTAGAACTGAACATATTATAAAAATATAAATTGATTTAACCTTTAATTAGAAGGTTCAGAGCACAAGCAGACCAAGCCCAAGAATTGTGATAAGATAATTTCATGAAGAAAGAACTAATGTTAAAATAATTGCAAATATGATGGCAGTTTAAAGTTAAATCTGAAATGAAATTGCAAACAAAGTTTCGAAATATTTATTAGAATTAATTATGGATTAATAACTTTCAACGTCTTATTTCTCCAAACATGACATCCTTTAATCGGTCAATTTGAGCTCTGAACCATCCAATTAATATGACCAACCGCTTTATTAGACAAGAAAGCAAGTCCCAATCTTGTCCTGTGAAGTATAATATACTGAATTTCTTAGTTTAATCACTCGATTCATACGAAATATGATATATATCATAAGAATATTTTACCTTGACTATTTAACTCCTGCCCCCAATTAGAGTCAATAACAAATCACGTTTTAATTAATTTTGTTTTGCAACCATCACAGCCGTGTTTCACCTCGATATTTATCTACTTCTGTTTATCATATTAAAGAAAGCTCCTCCTTTTTTAATATTCTGAATAGGTCAGAGCATTATTTTGCAGTGACTGACACTCTAACAAATACGTTGAATATAGTAAATAATGAACAGATTCCTTCGACCTACACATTTGATAATTGTGTATTCAATAACTGTGTTTTTAAACACTGATTTTACTGAGTTGTTTCCGAAAAAATGAATTAATAAACCTATAATGATGGTTATAATATACAGTTTGATGCGTTTCATTTCTTCTCTACTAAGGAGCATTCTTACAATGTTGCGAACCTATTTGGCAATAAACAGTACGATCAACATGCAGTGATGAACAAATGAAACATAACCAAACATTTCTCATTTGTTTTCAAACATCGCCGTTTACAATAAATATACAAATATTTTTAAATAGCTATATTTAAATAAAGATTTAAGTTCATTCGTTAAATAGTCGTATTTTTTTCTCGTATTTTGTTTCCGTCTTTGATCCAAGGCTTGATCCTTGGGACTGCGAGCAATGTATTAGATACACCTTGAAGTGGGTTGCTAGCCCGTTTTCATGGCGGGTTTATTATTCGGGGTTTCCTCCCTAGGCCGATTGCCTTCACACAGCTCCAGAGCTCAGCCTGTCCCTTTTTATTTCGGAGTTGTCTATTCTAGATGGGTTGTCTTGCAGGACTAACGAACCCCATCCGCCCGTTTGCCAATCTACAAGGCAGTAGATGTAGAGTTGCCTCTTCCGTCAGGTACACCGTACCGAAGGATTCCTCCGCTGTATCTGCCGTTGAGGTCTTCACTGTAATCCTGCCAAAGGGATCTCACAAGATACTATCAGCTGGGCAAGCTGAATCAAGGTTTTTTTACGAGGTGTTACTCCTCCCCTTAACCCTTTTTCAACCTGGCTTGGGACAGGCTATGGAAATTAACATGAATGAGACAAAATGTTTAACAATATCAAAAGAACCAGTAAGATGCAAATTAGAAGTGAAAATAAAAATTATAGAACACGTATCAACAAACACTAAAAAATTAATAAAAGAAGTAAAGAAACAAGCTGATAAAGCAGCACAAATATAATAATAATAATAATAATAATAATAATAATAATAATAATAATAATAATAATACTTTATGTATTCTGGCAGAGTTGTCAGGATATATGAAAGATTTAATTTGGCGCGAAACATATGTCAATAGAAAGCAAAACCCGCATATACAAATCGATAGTTCATCCAGTTATCGTATATGGAACAGAAACTAGGGCTGATACAACAAAAACTAAATAAATAATAAGCACATGTGAAATGAAAATCTTAAGAACTATTCAGGGGAAAACATTATTTGATAAAATACACAACACAGAAATTACGGACAAATGTCATATTCATGTCATATTATTATAGATAGACGAAAATATAGGAAGGGTCATATAGAAAGAGAGGAAGCAAAGCTGCGGCTTGCAAAAACGAGCTACAAAAAGTAAAGAAGATATACCAATGGACGGAAGAAGAACATCCAATACGTCATCCTCCCTCCGAGGAATGATTTTGTAAATAAACAGGTTGAAAATCCTACAAATTATGTTTAAGAAGAAGAAGACAAATAGTCCTAACAAATGCAACTCTTGATATCAAAATCCTCTAAATAAATTGTAAATCACTCGTGACATTACTTACGATAACTCTTCATTTTAATGTATGGAATAACTAACAAACTCACGACACTATCGAACCCAAAGGTTCATGGCCGCGCGGCATAAGCTATTCACACATCCCTATCCTGAGCCAATGTTTTTCAATCATCGCCTTAAATCTACTTCCCTCAAATCATGGTTAATGTTATTCTCCAACCTCATTCTTGATCAATCAACTGGGCGTTCACCCTCTAATGTTTTTACAAGCAGCTTCCATGCACATCTTTCATTCCCCATTCGTGCCATATGTCCTGCCCATCGCAGTCTATGAGACTTAACTGTTATTATTATATCTGGCTTCTTATAAAGGCGTCCCGCGCTGTAGCCGAGTGGATAAGGGAGAAAGCCTTGGCGCAGAGCTACGGGACTTGCGCTGGTTCGAGCCTCCATGGGGGAAGAAATTTTCTCGTGGTATTTCGGCCAGTATGGGACCGGTGCCCACCCAGCATCGTGATGCATTTTGGGTAGCTACAATAAGTAGCGGCTCCAGGTTGAGAAAACCAGCTATAACGGCTGGCGGACTCAACATGCTGACCACATGTCACCCCTACACTGGCTGATGATCATCTACTTCTGTGATTGACACATGTGGATGTGAGGCCAGCAGCCGGCTGGTAGGCTAAGGGCCTTGTAGGCCTGTCGCGCCAGGAGTTTCTTATAAAGGCCATGTAGCTCACTGTTATGTAGTCTTCTCTATTCACATGTCTGTTCATCTAATGTATTGTATATTATTGTTTTTATTATTTTCGTTATCATCACTAATATTATCATTTATGTGACGTACTGCAGGTTACTCAAGAATAGACATAAAATGAATTCTGAGATTCTCAAAGAATTACAAACAGAATCAATAATGGAATATGTACAAAAATATAGAAACAACTGAAAATCTCACATAAGAAGAATGAACCGTACATGAATACCACGTCAAATCTTAAATTACCAGCCACCAGTCAAGATCTTTGGGCAGACCCTTCAAACGTTGGATTGAGACCGTAACAGACCCCTAGGTCTATCACATGAAAGGAAGAAGAACATTATTATTATTACTCGGATAGTTTAACGTTATAGTGGTGTAAATCTTTTATATAGCAGTAAAATTGAAACCATTGTAGGCCAAAAATTTCAATTCAATTAAACTGTCTGTAAAATATGGTTTCAGGTGATATCCCTTAAATAATAACATCACAGTACTTTTCTTCCCCGAATTTATTGAATTACCTGTTGCGATGTTAATTTCAGAAAACAAAGAAATGTGACTTACGCCATTTACTTTAACACGTATGTTTATACTTTTGTCCTTAATTTCAAGTCGGTCAGGAAAATAATACAGTACACCAGGTTGCGAAAACCAGTTATAATGGCTGGGGAGCCCAAAATACTGACCATGTCATCCCTATACTGGCTAGATAATCGTCCACCTCTGTGATTAACACATGTGGCTGTCAGGCCAGCAGCTGGCTGGAAGAATTTTCTAGGCCTGTCATGCCATGGAATAGTCAGTTTATACGAGACTATAGAAAAACACACGAAGGTGTAAATGTTTTTTTTTATATTGAGTTCTGGCATTCTATCCTGGTATTGACGGAATTGTAACTCATTTCTGAGGTTTGGGAGCTTGGAAGGCGAAGCTGAAATGGATTGGAAATATCATTACATGCTTACAAGTACTGTGCGACTTAAGTATAGACTGCAAACAGGAGTAGAGCAACACGTCACGACCATAGTACTGTAAAACTTGTTCAAAGCGGAATCGCATGGGACCATTTTTTTCCATATTAGACAAAATTCCGCATTATTAAAAAAAAACAAAAAAATATTAATCACTCTTAGATTATAGAGTATCGTATATGTCTTTTTACGTACCTCGGATTAATTATAGTTCCGCTGCCGTTTTAAAGTGAAGTATAGTATGTACGAGCGATTTCGACGGTAACGCGCAAAAAAAAAGAAAAGAAAAAAAAACAGTCCGTTTCGTCAGTATTAAAAATGTCTCTCAGGCGCGTATCCTGAAATTAAAGTATATAGTTTCGGTTTCCACTTACTAACTACATTTTCGTCCACATCCTTTGATTCCCCGCAAATTTCATTCCACACTACATTGTGTCGTCATTCAAAACTGAACAGCCAACCTGAAGATGTCTTGAAATGGTTATTATCCAAGGATGTAGCAACAGAGCTTGACTTTCGAGCATCGGTCCCGAAATGTGGAGACTTTTTATCGTGCACTTGTAAAACACTCCCACACTTCCTTGATTTCTTCATTTATTTTATTTGTTTATTTATTTTGCTTTCCTCTTCGTTTGAAATGTATTTCTCTCTCAGTCTTTCCGCCTTATAAACATTTTTTTCATTATTTGTGTAGAAATATCCTTCCGTTTCCGCGTTGGACAGATTCCATTTTATACAAAATAAATACGCGTAAAATTACTATTATTTTGCCCGGACCAATAAATTTGTTCACGTTGGACATATTTCCGCATTATTCACGTTCCGGATTAAACAAGTTTTACTGTAACTACAGTTAATGTAGCCAAAATAACTATTCATTTCAGTGCTGAACTACAGGTGAATTAGGCCTAACACAATTATGAATATATAAGTTTGTGGTGTGTACCAGTTGTCAGAGCAAGCAGACTATGCTATGTACACAGAGTAATTGGCATCACTACCTTGCCGTCTGACTTAACATTCCTTGAATCAATCGCTAGCACTTTGTAAACAAAATAAGTTGGTTTGTTCATAACTTCACATCTCAATAATATTTCCCTGCAGTCTCATGGTAAATGATAACGAAGCACCTGGAGTCCTTAAAAACGTAAACTTAACCTAAATTCCACATCGTTGCAACCACAGGAATATTATAATATCCTCAACTCGTGTCCAATTCTGGTTCGGGTTGAAGGATGAGATGTAGTCCCTATATTTATAGAGGTCTGAACGATGAGTGTTCCAGCCGATCAGGCCTGACGCAACGTCACGGGGCGGATGAACAAGTGAAACGAAATTGATGAGATGAGTAAGTGGAAATGGTGGAATAAAGTTAGGGGAAAAAACAGGAGAAACTCCGAGGAAACCCTGCCGAAACTCCCTTTTGTCCATCACGAAACCCACATGAAGTGATCGAAACTCCATCTCGAGACCCCAGCGGTGAGAGGCGAGTGTCTAAGTCCCCTTGCGCCTCGGAGGCGCCTATCCACAGGAATAATTATCTTTAAAGAAAAATTATTGTCGTCAGACCGGAAAACGAACGCGAACTGTGGTCAGGGACTCAGATCACAAGAACATGAGGGTGATGTTTTATACATATTAATGTATAATGGAATACTTATAATTGATTTTAAACTCCAGTAAGTGAATAAATATTGCAATACAGTATAAACAGTAGGAGATTGCTAAATTAAAGCGCAATTATATATATATATATATATATATATATATAATCATCGGTTGATTAATGTTTATGACATCGTCCGATTCCCAATAGCCAATTTTGTCGGTCCATCCAATCTCCAGGTTGTAGATGTTTCTCCTTCATGTATAAATATATTCACACTCCAGGAAGTTTTAGGTCTTCCTCTGCCTCGTCTTCCCTCAGGTTTCCATTCCAAAACACATTTTGGTAGCCGATCCTTTTCCATTTGCTGGACATGTCCGTACCATCTTAAATGCTGAGTTTTAATATAATATGAAATAGTGTCTTCAATCGCAATCATCATTCATATTCATCTTAGATTAAGCTTAGGATTAAGGACTCTCCTGGCGCATCACTATCATCATCATCGCCCATCATATCATCGGAGAAACGTAACTCCGCCTTCCAGGCGCCCCACCTCATAAGTGGGTAACAATTACGCCAATTCCAGGAGAGAACACCAGAAATGTCAATAAAAAGGACAACCTGGGACATAAAAAAGAAAATAATTTCTGGTACCAGTTATTTAAATGTGACGGACCGCAATGAAAACCAAATCGTGTATAAACATTATTACATATACTGTGTATTTCCACACGCAATTCAGTAATGTCTTATTGTTAGCTTTCTTCTCTTTTATTAAAACTATTAGATAGATTTAAAGAGATTATGTATCCTATAGGAAACATTGAGAATTTAAGGGTTAAACTATTTTTTGCGCGATAGTGCGTTTTGTCTTACTTATACAGCAATGGTGAGCATGATTGAAAGTTTCAACTTCCTACATTTCGAAGTTGCCAACCTAAATAACTATACAGGGTGGACCGCTCGAATGGACCTAATTTCAATTGCTTGTTACTGGCAAACGGTTGAAGATAGAAACTTAAAACAACGTTCATAGTACAGAAAAACTCACCAAGTTTCGAATCCTGTCGGTAGATGGCACAAAGATACGTTTCTCGTTCTTAGATTTAATTGTTTGTGAAAATGGCGACTCCGCAGATGAAAGCGCAAGCTGTTTTGTGGTATGCGGAGTTTAAATCAATCATTAGAGTTCAAAGGGAGTTCCGGCGTGTGTTTAACCGTGATGCTCCAACTGCTAGAAGCATAAAGAAGTGGCGTGATACATTATTAGCTACAGGATCTGTGTTGAAGAAGCATGGTGGTGGTCGCAGAGCATCCGATGAAATGGTAGCAAATGTTCAAGCCGCATTTGAGCGAAGCCCCCGGAAGTCATTAAGAAGAGCTTCGCGGGAACTTCAAATACCAAAATCGACATTACAACGGATTGTCCACAAACGCCTCAAACTGCACGCATATAAAGTGCAGTTAGTGCAACGTCTGGAGCCGAATGACATGCCGAAACGAGTGGAATTCGCCAATACGATGCTGGACCGTCTCGGCGCTGATCCTGACTTCATGACCAAGATTTTCTTCTCGGACGAAGCCACTTTCCATTTGTCAGGCAAGGTAAAACCGGCATAATGTGCGGATCTGGGGATCGGAGAATCCTCACGCTATTCAAGAGCATGTTCGTGATAGTCCGAAGATGAATGTTTGGTGCAGTTTGTCACATAATAAGGTCATTGGACCGTTTTTCTTCGCCGAGAAAACTGTTCGTGGTACCACATATCTTGACATGCTGGAGCAGTTCTTCTTTCCACAAATTGAACAACTGCAGCCTAACATCGTTTTCCAGCAAGATGGTGCTCCTCCCCACTGGTCCAATGAAGTTCGTACGACTTTGGACAACATTTTCCCTGGCCGTTGGATTGGTAGGGGAGGACCAATCGCGTGGCCCCCGAGATCTCCCGATTTAACACCACTGGATTTCTTTCTCTGGGGCTATGTCAAAGATAAAGTTTACACCACCCCAGTCAAAGACCTTCGTGATCTTCGTGAGCGCATCATAGAGGCTATTGAGAACATTCCAGAAGACATACTCCAACGTACTTGGCAAGAAATTGTTCATCGCTTTGATATCGTCACAGTGACTGCTGGGGCTCATATAGAGATGTGGTGATCTGGATATCAAAACTTGGTGAGTTTTTCTGTAATATGAACGTTGTTTTAAGTTTCTATCTTCAACCGTTTGCCAGTAACAAGCAATTGAAATTAGGTCCATTCGAGCGGTCCACCCTGTATTGTAATAAAAAATAACTTACTGTAATATTACATATTACAAACATGCGTCTGGAAAGTAAAACCACTGCCCTTTATGTATAGTACGCACAATGTATATACAAAAATATATCCAAAAGGTAGTGTTAATATATATTATAGGAAACAAATCACTGCATTTCAAATTACCTGAACTTTATTTAAAACAATATAAAACATTAATACGTACTTGACGCCATTTTATCACTAATTGGTCTCACGGCCTCCTGTTTTTTAACTAATAAACATTGCCCATACTGTTAACGTTAGTCGTTTATAATGAACGCAAATATTTCCAACAAATATATTATTTTACTATTCTTTATTATTTTGAAAACACCATTGCGCAAAAAAGTAATGTACAACGAACGTTTATGAAGTGTTTTACAGAATCCGGAAATTAAAAACCAGGCGTTAGCGAGGTTTTTAAAACATTTTCCTCGATTCTGTAAAAATCACTTCCCAACCTCGCATCGTAATATACTATTTCGTTTTTTATTTTTCTGTTTCAGATCGTGGGTGCAGTTACTACGTATTTAGTGATTCTGCTACAGTTTCAAGTTTCTTTCGCAGACAACAAAGACATCAATTCTACTCGTAATACTACTTCAACGTAATGCTACAATAAATACGACGTTATAATGAATAGGCCCTTCTAAATGTTCATCTAGTTTAGTCTCATTATACTCTACAATACAGTATATAATTCATCTGGTGTTTAATGTTTCTTGCACAACATCGTTTCATTTCCATTTTTTCCCCTTAGTTTATTTTCTTATTCTTGTAAGCCCATGTTTTCCCTTAACAGAGATTTAGACGCTCTCCCTCTACAGGGAAGAATTTGAACCATACTAATTTAGTTACACTTGTTTTCGTATAGATGTCATTTGAGTGGTCCGTGGTCAGCGTTCCGCCTCATACTGACATCTAGGAGACCAAGATAGTACTAGGAAGGGAAAATTCGGTAAATTCTGCTTAGAGGCCTTTTCATTCTGGCGAGGTAAGGTTCCACGAACTCAAATAAATAAAAATGAAATAAAACTTAATTTTAAATAAAATAGTAAGGAAGATACATCGCATCCGAGCCTGAAAATCTTCAGACTTGGGACCCACGGAGGACTTGCTCCTTGTATCTTTCCATCCTAAAAAATCCATCGACCCCGGCCGGGTTTGAACCCTCGGGACCAGAGGCAAGGAGCATAACCACTAGTCCACCGCAGCTTTTGTTTAAATATTGTATAACTGTATAATCGTAAAATTAGTTTCCTATATCTCATTTTTCTTTGTTTTATATATATATATATATATATATATATATATGTGTGTGTTATATTGCAGATTTTGCGGATATAAGTATGAATAAGAAAGTTTTCTTGGGTTTTCCGCGTCTTGGATTCAAGTTCGGCCCCTGATTCCTTGATAATGGCATGTGGGATCATGCCGAAACGTCGGAGTCAGTGGCCAGGGGCCGAACTTGAATCCAAGACGCGGAAAACCCAAGAAAACTTTCTTATATATATATATATATATATATATATATATATATATATATATATACCTACATTAGACAGGGACAATCTACCAACAATTTAATTTATCTTGCTTGGATACATTTTATTATTAGTTTTAATCTTAACTATCATTAACATGGCCGTATTATAGATCTTACTATATTAGATATCTTATTGATAAAATCTTCATTTAGTGTTAAATTTTAGAGTTAATTGCGATTGTTATATTCTGATGTAATATATTTGTCCTGGTGAGTGGAAGAGAAGGCTAGATGGCCTTAACTCCACAAGGCTAAATAAATAAATGAATATATATATATATATATATATATATATATTACAAAAACATTTAACCTCTCCATTTATAGGTTATTTTACGTGTCTTGTCTCAACGGCCTTACTGGGACCCTACTTGTCCGGAGAGGATTTTAAACTCCGGATCGCACAAGGACATGGGAAGGTCTCCCTGGATGAGTGATCAGCTCAATGCCAGTGCCACTTCCGAGGCAACACGAACATTTCAGATAAATCACTCATCAACAAGTATTATTCTTCATCTCTTGATCCTAGGCTTACAGCCAATTGGGATGCGAGTTTTTCTATTTTTGTCGTGGTCTTCCTGGCAATCTCCCGCCAGTTGGAATATTATCTCGTACGATTTTTGATAGTTTGTCCATTACTTTTTTTGAGACATGGTTATTCTTTCCTCCTTCTTGATACTCATTCATTTATTGGTCGAATTTCACATTGTTCCCGAATATATTGATTTCTGATTCTATCATATCTTGTTTTCTTCGTTATTTTTCCAAGTATCAACATTAATTGAGTTCCCAGTATTTGTTTTGTTTAAGAAGCATTAGTGAAGGCAGGTCCTACTACAGATTTATAAATTCGTACTTTAGTTTTTGTTCTTGGACATTTGTTCCTCCAAATTACATCATTGATACCACAATCCTTACTGCTTTGCTCGTTTGTTTCGTAGTCTCTGATTGTAAACTCCCACCTGATCTATAATTTTTCCTTCAATTTCTAATTTTTATTGTCGTGGTTCTATCGATTGAAGATTTTGATTCCTCGATTGAAATGTTTATATTGTACTTTTTAATTCATTCATACATTTATATAGCAGCTTTGGTGATTATCCTCAGAGCCACTAATTAATACTATGTCATCCACATAACATAAGGTATTGATTTCCTTTTTTCCCCCATTTTTATATCCTTTCATACCGGCGACATTTTTTATTGTATCATATAGAACATTGTTAACATTGGATCAAGAGAATCCCCTTTCCTACGAATATGATATGTCTAATTAAGCTTTAAAGTTTCCCGACATTTGTCTTACAAGTGAGGAAAAATTCACGCAGGAAACTTGTCTAGACTGGGGATCGAACCCAGGCCAGCTGTATCTCAGTCCCGCTTCAACAGCCGTCTATAGCGGTGCCATCCAGCACAATGAAGGATTTGGGTAGCTACAGTACGTAACGAAAGTTGAAAGTATGTACGAAGTTGAAAAAAAAAAAGCTGGGGGAATCGAAGTGTTTATGCCACCCATACAGTGGCAAATCATAATTCAACATTGTGTTTGGGATATATGGATGTGAATCAAACAGCCTCTTGTAGGCCAATATCCTTCTAGGCCTGTCGCACCATGAAATTCGTTTAGTTAGTTCAGTAAATTAAGGAAATCAAATATTCATCTGGTTCTAGAGAATTTACAGATAAGCAATTTGAAATAGGAAACTCAAAATCTCACACAAAAATATCTTTACCGATTATCTGTTTGTAATTGATATAATCCAGCATTAAAATGAATTATTTAGTATGGAACGATATGGGGTGAAACCGAACGCGGCAATATTTTAGAGGATGTAGAACAGAGAAGTTTGATGTTTTCTCTACAACATACAAAAATTATCAGATCTCAGTTAGGAAGTACAGCTCTATGACGAAGTAATAAGTAAGGTAAATTTATAAGTTTAACCACCAAACCTAACGAAATGTTATAATGATATTGTGAAAATAAAAATTAATGTCTGAACCATGAATCGAACCGTGGACCTCTAGTTCTTTTCACAATATAATTATAATATTATTATGTGATCCATTATTGGAACTGTGTTAAAATAACAGTATTGGAAAATGTTAAATAACATTGTTTACTACTTATAAAAGTGGTGGTGTAAAATTCTCAAATATACGATACTTCTAAATGAAGCCGGCCGTTGGCGATGGTAATGACACCTACCTGACAGCGAACGAAACGAGAATTATAGATTTGTATATGTAAATAAATAAATAAATATATATATAATATATATATATATATATATATATATATATATATAAACGAGAAAATACACAGAAATAAACGTAATTGGTTTGAACATATACAAAAATGTCAATCGTTTATCAAATGCAGCTGCTTCATTATAGGCCTCTAGGCCGAAGTAATGTAGGAAGACCAAAACGTCGTTGGAAAGACGACCTGCACCAGCAGCATATAGTGCACCGTGGAGCGGAACGGGCCAACAGGCCCATACCCTGAAGATGATGATGTATATGTGAAAAGAATTGTTAATGTTTGTGCTAAGTCTAGAATGGTGTAGTGGGCTGCACACTAGTCTGGAGAACTAGAGGTCCACGGTTCGATTCCTGGTTCAGACAATTTTTCTTTTCATAATATCATTATAATATGATCCATTATTGGAACTGTATTAAAATAACATTCGAAAATGATTGAAAACCTAACGAAGCAAAAAAAAAAGTAAAGCGATAATGCGTTATTTTGCTACTAACATTTTTTTTAAATTGATTTTATTAAACACAATGTGTACATTTAGAGTTTTCACCAGTCTTTTGTAATTTTGGTGAGAGGCTGAGTTCTGCTTTGGCATTTCATTAGGTGGTACCTGGAGCATGGCTCGTCGCAAAGCTTACATCTGCAGTCCTCCTTCGGGTCGTGGTATGACGGATTCGGACATATTTTCCAGTGGAAACCATGCGCGGCGAAGCGTGTGTATAGGTGGCGAAGTTGGAAGTTCGGTCCTTTCCACACATCGGTTTTCATCGTTTCTGTGTCCATTATTTCCATCGGTATTGCATTGGCTTTGTTTTGTCTCTCTTTGATGGCGTCTTTATATGCCTGGGTTTCTGGTAGATTGAAGCGAAGCTTGATGTCCTCAATGAAGTAGGATTCATGTGCTATTCTGTAGGCGTAGCTGTTTCTTGTACCTTAGTTTCATCTCAACTTAATTTTCTATAGTACCGGTATCTAAAATTATGGTGCTTCTTGTTAAATAGCAGTTAGATACAAAGTGAAAAAATAATGGAGAAACCTAGTTGAAATTACTGTAATACATTTTACAACGGTCCACAGGTACAAACTATACGACCGCGTGTCATAAACTACAGCCTATCGATTTTATCGATTACCTTCCATTACATCTTCGACTACGTTTGATGCTATACACTAACTTTTTTTTTTTTTTTTTTTTTCCTATTGCGACATATAATGGCATCGTTTGTATATTCTACGCATTTGTATCCCCCTACCAAAAAGTGCGTAGAGTTAATTACCTTAAGTTATGTTTTGTTATACTGTATTTGGTGGTCAGGTCATGTTTGGTCCACTGAGAAACGCGACTCTCACATAACAAGAGCATTCCCGTAAATTAGTAATTCAGTTTTTGGCTATTCGAGCGTTATGCGGGCCTGGCTGTCATAACCAAGGGCGTTCCGTGGGATTAACCTAGGTTAGAGTAATTGAATTAGGTTAGCTTTCATTCGTTACATTTTAAATAGGCCTATATTTAAATATGTTAAAAAATTACCTCTTCATCACAGTTATTCTATGGGAATTAAATGGCTGATTTATGAGCCAACAGGTTTAATCCCTGGATGATGATTAAAGCTATTTTGGGGAATGTATGCCAGGGGTCCACCTACATAATTACGGTTTAAACGGAATAGCTAGATTATCCAATAAACGTAGATTAATCTGGTGTACATTAACTTATCCATTTTTTCACCTAACGAAATAATGTAAGTAGGCTTATAGGTGGACTCCGGGAATAAAATAGCCGCTATTTGTTATAATTCATAATGTTTATATCACGTCTCTTAAGTCATCTTTATCTCCAAATGTAATTATATTTTTCATTATTTTTATATCCTGTTCCGACTAAACGTATATATATGTGTGTGTGTGTGTGTACCTCAGGTTGTTAATCACATTATACAAGATCACTTCGTCCGTTTTGATTTTTTGAAACCACTGTAAAGCAATTAGTAATTTGTGTTACAATTGCGAAACATTTGGTATCGTAATGCTGACATTCGTTCTAGCTATTATACTGTTACATGCTTAACTTACGTAGTCCTATATCAGTTTTACTAAACTTACCGGTAACCAAAATCACCGCAAATACGGACAGGAACTTTGCACTATTGTATCTACAATCACTTGTTTTCATACGACATTCATAACAAAATAATGTATTCTCACTATAGTTTATGTTATAAAACTTATTCGTATTTAATACATAACCGCACTGACGCACACATAAACAGCAGATACAAAACGGTGTTACCTGAATACCGAGACAAACACGAGCACGAAAAAAAACCGCATAAGTACTCTAAAATGCCTGATGGGAACAGTATAGCAACTAGCAAGGAGTATAGTATGACGATCAGATTAACCACCACAACCTAACTGAATAAGCGAGCTTCGGCCAGCGTAACCAACGCTTGCATGCTGATCGCGCCAAATTGCTTTTAAAATTTGCAGATTTATTTTGCTTCGATAATAATATTTTTATGTAACCGAGCAAGTAGGCTAAGCGGCAGCGTTTGAGACTCACATGGGGAGGTTCCCGGATCAAACCCAATCCCGATCAAATTGAGTTTTTTATTATTATTTATCCTCAGTGATCAAAGCAAATGTTGCCTTTTAAGACTCACACATTTTTATCAAAATTAGTCTCGGTTCACCTTAGCCCCGTAAAATAAACATATGACTTTAAAATAGAAAATTTTAGGGCAGTTATGTAGAAAGAATCCTTCTGAAATCAATGCGCTATAAACCGGAAGATTGAGGGTTCGAGTCCCGATCAGATCGAGATTTTTTAAACGACCCAAACCTTCTGGTGGCAATATGGTAGGGTCGACTCAGCCTCTAAAGGAAACTGAGTACCAGACGCTTGTTCTGGGGGTAAAGGCGGCCGTCACGCAGGGCTGACAACTCAGCTGACATCAAGAGTCAATTGTCTAGAAAAAGTGGGAACCTTAATCTCCTACTGCCCCAAGGGCCTGCTATGGCCTGTAGTGGGATCGCTTTACCTTACCCTTCTGAAATAGTTGACAGTGACACGTCACACAGAATCCACAAATAGATAACTTATTAAGAATATGCCAAGAAAATAAGGTTGCCACGAACCTATCTATTCTAAACTAATCTAATCTAACTTACTTAATCTAGTTCAGAATTAGGTACCAAATTTAATAACAATTGTAAACAATGGTTATTTGGAAAAGAGTTTAAAATAATTATATGTCCACCGCTGTGGTCTTGAGGTAGCGTGCTGCCTTGTCACACAGCCTGCCTGGGTTCGATCCACGGTCGAGACAGTTTTTCTGGGTGAGGTTTTTGTCGGGGGTTTTCCTCACCTGTAAGACAAATGTCAGGAAAACTTTAAGGCCCAAACGGTCCCCGAAATCATATGGCCGTCGCAATCATCATCATTGATATTCATCTTAGATTAAGCTTAGGATTAGGGACTCTCCTGGCGCACCACTATCATCATCACCCATCATACCATCGGGGCAACGTAACCCCACCTTCCAGGCGCCCCAACCTCAGAAGGGGTTACAAGTACGCCATGCCAGGAGAGAACACCAGGAATGTCGAAAGACAACCTGGGGCATTCGCAAACAAAAAAATAATTATTATAACCATACAAGAGTATGCTTATTATAAAGTGAAGGGAAAAAGGAGACAAAATATAGAATTCAAAATCAGGCAATTTTGAATTGAGTAAAGGTACCAACTTGTTCTGGGGGTAAAGGTGGCCGTCACGCAGGGCTGACATCAAGTGCCGATTGTCTAGAAAAAGTGGGAGCCTTAACTTTTTTTAACCCTTAAATTGGCAAACACAAATTTCTTGTGCCTGTTATTTAAATGTGGCAAACTGCAGTGACAATGGAATCTTATATAACTGTTATAATTGGGTATCATGTATAATTAGACACACATTTAAGTGGTTTCTTTTTTTTTTTTTTGTTTTCTTCTGGTTTAAAATATTAGGTTAATTAAACCTATAAGATACAGTATGAATTTAAGGATTGAAGATACCAATATCTAATCTCTATTGAACATGATTTTCCGTAAGTTATTTCATATCAGAAAAAAAAGTTGGATTCAAAAAACATAATGTTTTATATTGTTTTTGATAACCAGTGTTGGAAGTAGAATAAAAAAGAACTGGGATGGTTGAAACTTGCGGGATTCTATACTAAGAGTCCATCTACATTAGTCACTGTTGAAACGGAACAGCCAATTTTCCATATTGTGTGTCAGAATATTCAATAAACTGTAAACTAATCTGGTGTACACTAACTTGCCCATTTTCTCATCTAACATAATAAAATGAGTATAGATGGCATCCTGTCATAGAATAGCAGAAGCTTATACCATGCTGACATAATTAGCGAAACATTGTTGTGATTATGATAATTTGAGATGGATTATTTTACTGGATGAAGATGATCCTTATAATTAACTATGCCGGAACCATTATTATATGTTTTTTGTTATTGTCAAAAGTCTTCATAACCTCTTGTTCTATATATATATATTAACACATCTTTATGGAAGTTCCTATAAAGGTAATTTTCACTTCCAAATGATTTCTTTTTAGTATGAAATAAAGAAAATTTGAAATCACATCAATAAACTAAAGTACAAAAAGAAAAAAAAAATGGAATGGTGTTAATGATGCCAAGAAGTAACAGGATGGTTTTAAGCCATTTGAAAAAGAATCTGAATGCCATCCTGCCCTACCCCAAGCACTGTCAATAACACAATGAAGCATTCCAATTTAACATGTCAAGCATACCAATGAAATATGTCAATGATATTAGAAAATAGAGTTTCCTTTTTGTTTCTTGCATATTTTAATCACTTTCCCAAAAAGCTTAAGTCAATACAATTAAGAGATCACTTAAATTCATGTGCCACAAAATGTTATTACAGTCTTTTGTAATTTTTGTGTTACATTTGGGTAATAAATAGCCTATCCCATTACTAATAATTTCTTGGCAAACAAGTAGAATGTGTTTGATGCAATAGCACCCCATGATGATATTTTAGGTAAAAAGCTATTAATTGAAACTATGTATGAAGGCAACAAGAATGAAACCAGAGTGTTTATTTCGTCAACACACAGGTTTTCAATCAATTAAAAGATGTAGGCCTACTTATTTTATTTACAAGATTAATATTTGGAGAAACAGTACTTTACCATTCCCAAGATATTTTGTAAGTCCTATAGAATAACAGTGTGCATGCGCATAAGTTTAGTGAGCTGTCGCTATAGGTGGAATCACATATCTTTCAAGTCTTACAGAAAGTTTATAGAGCTGTTGCTAGATGGCAGCATGTGCAGTATGACCAACCTTCGAAATATATTCCCAAATGATTATTAGAAATGTATGTACACTAACTTCTCCCTTTCTAACTTAAAATAAATTACATGCATATTATTTATTGAAGTGTACATTAACACTAACCTAACAAAAATATGTGTAATTCAGTTGTTTATGGTGGCAACATTAGAAGAGGAAAGAAAAATAGCTAGTGACTTTCACTACATTATCTGAAAATGTCATAATGTTACCGTGTTTCTTGTAAATAAATAAATACCTAAAAATTGTAAAATAATGTTATAAGCATTGTTGAAAAACGTTTAAAATCTTACAAAATATCAGTAAAGACAGAAAAAGTACGTAGAGTAACAGTATTACAAGAAAATACTATGAAAAATTAAGGTAAGGTAATGTATTGTCAAGCCTCAATATTTTAATTAAAATTATTATCAGTATAATATAAAGAAAGAGAATGCAAATTTGAGTCAGAAACTTCACACCTCACCTCATAAATTATGCTTCTCTCATCTGACATGTTTGAAAGATCAATTGTAGACTGAAAATAAAAACCAGGCTAAGTGCCAAAATCTAAATTCTGAGAAAAACAGGAAAAAAAAAAAATTGTCCTTTTCACGATGTTGATAGGCCAGGCACATTCTTGTGGCTAAAGTTTGAACCACATGGAGATAGCTCAGTTTTCACCATACTGGCATATGCATTTAGCCCACATTTTAATAATATTCGTATTTATATTAAATTTATTCATCCAACTGATCATATATGGGACACGTCAAATTTTTACAATAAAGTAAAAGTACAAATAAAACTTAA
This sequence comes from Diploptera punctata, assembly GCA_030220185.1. Classification (NCBI taxonomy): domain Eukaryota; kingdom Metazoa; phylum Arthropoda; class Insecta; order Blattodea; family Blaberidae; genus Diploptera; species Diploptera punctata. The sequence continues at coordinate 1,619,814 of JASPKZ010000831.1, forward strand.
ATCAAAGCATTACATATATACAAAATAAACATTTAAATTAAGATAAAATAATTTGAACACTCTTTAAATTAATTCTATAAGTCATAGTGTATTTATTGTTCATAATAACCACTTCATAAATTTATCAACAACCGAATCTATTTGGAACTACTAGCAAATGCGCAAAACGACTCTCCCCAGCCTCCTACGAATCAAGGATTCCAGATAGACACTTTAGTTATCTTGTCTAATTGGAAATAATTTTTTAACAAGAAGAAAGATTTTTTGCAGTGAACACTTATGTAGAACCTAGGCTAAACCGATTTCAGTTTTTAAACTATACAATCTCTTCTAACTTGTGTTATCCTGAATTTTAAGAATGAATTCTTCAAAACTATGAAAACAGTTCTCTATTAATATCTTATTTAGGAACTTGTTAAATTTTTCATGTGCGTATTTCCTTTAAGTAATTTAGGTAAGCTATTATACATGTGAATTACAGTGGAAATGAAACTTTTTCTATATAATGTTGAGTTGAAAGGCTCAATAAAAATATCAGACTTATTTCTTGTATTATATGAAAGTTTATCTGAGTTAAAAGAAAAACTACTCAAATTGGATTTAAGAAACTTTAAGGTTTCATAGATATATATACAGGACTCTACCACTAAACACAGTAATTAAAGACTGGTAAAAAGCTAACTTAAAATTAATGTACACATTGTGTTTAATAAAGTCAAAAAAATAGATATATATACAAGGCAAAGGTAAGATACAGAGTTTTTTAAAGAATGGTCTGCAACTAGTGGATTGAGATACTTGTACAATGTTTTTAATAGCTTTCTTTTGAAGTTTAAAGATTTGAAAACCGGTTGTTGTGGCACTTGAAATTCATTTTTATTTTCAGTCTACATTTGGCTTTGTCCTCAGCTAAACTCTGACTGTCTGAAATGAACAATTAACACCAGCTATTCTTGTGCCATCTGGCATTAATGGTACATTTCAAATGATCAAATTTAGCTGAGGATGAAGACAAATGGTTTTCAAAACATGACACACAAGAGAAGCATAAATTTTATGAGTAGATGTGTGAATTTTGTGACTCAAATTTGTAATCTATTAATATTCATCTCATAATATCACCTTCCAGAATTTTGATAAATTAGTGTAATGAACCCAAAACATGGACACAAGACTAGATAAGAGAAGTGTAAAGAATTTTCATTAACATTTAAAGGAAGCATATTTTATCTTCAGTTCCATCTATCTGTTGAATTGGTGGTTGGCAATCCTGTAGGGTTGCTTCCTACTCCCTCCGGTGTGCCTTAAAATAGATAAATCTGCAATAACAGCACAGGCATGGTTTGAAAAAGACAGGATCGGAACAAAGACCAAATTATTGAAACAGATAAGTCTAAGGAACTCATAGTTTGGGAGAAAATTTACTTCTAGAAAAGTAAAAGAAGAATAAAGAATTTTGAAATTCCCAAGTAAAGGGATTTAATTTGGAAGTTCGTCAGTCAGCCATCAGAGGGAGTAGGAAGCAACCTACAGGATCGCCAACCACCAATTCAACAGTTAGAGGAACTGAAAATAATACATAGAAGTATTGAAACATGTATTTAAGTAAAATTTTATCACCTCACCTTATATTCTTCTTCTTCTTAGACTGGTTGGGAAGTTTCTTCTTCAGTTCCATCATCAGTATTTTCACATCTTTGAAAGACGACAAAAAATGGTCGTGAGAATACTGAGGGTGGAAGTGAAGATGAAAGTTCCAAAGCCAGTCTAAGAAGAAGAAGAATAGAAGATGAGGTAATAAAATTTTACTTAAATAAATAATACCTCATAGTGTTAATTTCTAAAAAAATAATTGAAACATGTCTTTATTAATCTGCAATTATGAGGTGAGTTGTTAAATTCTAACTCAAATATTAATTAAGTGTAAAAAAATTGTTGATAGATGTATGTTAACTTACCTGATGAGCTGCAGTAAATTAATACATGTGGCTCTACCTAAAACTTGAGATGCTGAAGTAACTGGCTCTGGAAATGCATTCATTATTTGTTGGTATCTACTTTTCAGCACCTGGCATTGATCTCATTTGGTTTCTTTACATTCCAATATTACGATTCAAGATTTGAAAACTGAATGAAGTTTGGACAAAAAATAAGATTAACTTTCATATCCATATCCCAATTAAGAGTACAGAAAAGGCAAGCAGGAAATATAGCAATACAGCTTACATAAATATACACAGGTGCTTCCAATAATATTTGGTCATTTAGTTATTATCTAAATTTACACTATTTTGTAATGTGGGATTGATATAAATTATATCAATTAATTTTAAAAAAGTAATTATTAATTGTGTATAATAAAACCGAAATAATCTTCTGCATTGCATAGATAAAAATAAGAAAAATTCACTATATAATCTAGTAACGTATTCAAAATTCAAAGAAGCCAAAGTCAAAAAGAAATAAGATGGACAACACAGAATGCAGCTGGTATTACAGCTACTGTGTTGCCTGTCAACTTTAGGAGGGGCTGACGATGGGATGAAGACAAGTCCATTAACCCCAAAGATTTGATATGTATTGCCGAGACAAATAAAATGTAATATTTTTAAAACACTGATGCAATCATTGGCCCCCATGACTGGAGACTGGTAGCTGTATCATGCTCCGTTATATGGGCTCCTGTTACCTAATTAGGTATATATTTGAGTATAGTAATTTTGTTTTGTTTTTTAGAACCATTATGTTTATTTAGTTATATTGATTATTTTTGAATAATCATGTTATGTAATTTTTGTTTACCTATTTAGGTATATGTTTATGTCATTTTGAAGGGAAAAATTATATGCTCAGACTGTTGCTTCAACCCAGGACCTTTCACACTCTAAGCGAATGCTCTAACTGAGTGAGCTACCTGAGCAAGTTCCAACCTAAGGGTCGCATGTTTGGACGCATTAGACAGTAAAATGCCTTCTCTGCTGAGCAAGTTGTATGCTAATACGATTTTGCTTACTCAGAAATCTGTTCATGCGATAATAATTGGTTAAATTTGTAAGCTACCTGCGGAGGTAGCTTAAATGAGCAACTCAAATTAAAATCCCGAAGGGAACCGATGGTAATCGATGTACTTTGCTGCTTTATCCAACATTTATCCAAGATGTCGGACCTTGAAGACTTCGATCATGTTTTCGGTATACACGGAGAAGAGGAATTTGATAGAGTCTACCAAAGAATTCAACTGGAAGAACAGGAGAATCGGCATAATATTGCGTGTCGCAGACGTGTTTGTATACGGTATTATTTGCGGGATGCAAGCATAAATGCATTCCTCTATAGCAGACAAAAATAACGGAAGTGGTTTAATCGCTGAGAATTCTGGGTAATTCGTTGCCAATATTACGAAAACGTCGACTCTCATGCATGACCGATAAGTCGGCCGTTAATTCGTTCTCAGCAATTGCTCACGGCGAATCAGCTCACTAGTGATTGGAAGTAATTTGAGTAGAGAGTAATGTTCTAACATACGACCCTAAATGTAAATTTTTCTCTTATATACGCTGTTAATTCAGGTGCACCAAATGCTATGAAGCCTTTGCTTCTATCTTGCAAATGGCTGTTTTTTTATTAAGAAGACATAAGACATACATCATTGAGATGTTTGAGTTGAACAATGAAAACATATGTTTATGTGTTTACTTTTGTATAATTGTTGATGGCCAGTAGTTAGGTGAGTTCTTAGTATTAATGGTGAGTGTTATATATAGTGTGTGATTATGTACTCCAAGCACGACAGGCCTAGAAGGCCCCTGGCCTGGTTATATTAAATAACGTCCATGTTGATAGTTTACTTTCGAATGAGTATAATGTATTGATATGTCGGCCAATGAGAGTCCTTATTGGGCTTTACTTTGGCCTTTTATCTTGGCAGCCATAACTCTGTCTTCCAGGTGCTTCAAATTCAAAAGTGGGTTACAAATATGCCTTGCCAGAAGAGAATACCAGAAATGTCATAATGACCTCATTGGCATTGCATAAAAAAACTCCCCAATCAAGTGAATTTTGAACCACATAGAAGGTTTTGCTAGCCCAATACTTTGGCTGATTTTATACCCAAGAAATTTCCATTTTAGGGGAGACTGAGTATATGTCTAGGCCAGTTTGAACATAGAGAAGTGAAGGAAAATCTATACCTCACTGCATTTCAGGATAAAACATGTGAAGTCTGCACATATTTAGATGCCTTACCTCCTCAACATATGGGGCATGCCATAGCATAGATAGGTAAGGCAGTAATACACTACAAGCCAGAAGGTCGGGAGTTCAAGTCCCAGTGGAATCAGGATTTTTATGCTGTCCCAAATCTTCTAGCGGATCATGTCCTAGGATCGATTCAGTCTCTAATGGAAATGAGTACCAGACGCTTGTTCTGGGGATAAAGGCGGCTGTCATACAGGTCTGACAACCCAGTTGACATCTCTTGCCGATTGTCTTTAAAAGTGGGAGCCTTAACCACCCAATATCCCAAGGGCCTCTTGAGGCCTGAAAGTGGGATCACTTTACCTTTTTACCTTTTACCTCAACTTTCAGTTGTTCTCATTAGTACAGTGTAGTAAAAAATTATAATATTATACAGTTACTGAGTTCTTTTTTAAATTTAACCCTTTAGGTGCCGTGAGCTGTTTAGATCGGCTCTGATGCTTCTGTCCATTACCTGCCAGACAATATACTCAAACTAGTTGCAAAGCCGATCACATCGGCAGATGTGATTTAAACCTCTGACACAAGATGTGCAGAGAGTTAAAGCTAAAGAATAGAATACCACTTAGCATTTATATAAGGTGAATTTTTAAAATGGAAGTGATGTGTTGAGTAGGTTGCTAGGTGACAGATGGGCTCATGGCAATTGCAGGAACTATCATGTAAGCTAGGTGGCTAGATAAACTTAATTCTCATTCATAAGGTTCATGTCAAATCTACATCAAAATCAGCTAAATACACAAACTGCTAAATTGGCCACCATTTTCATCCAATTTTTCATCTGTTAGAATTTGAACTGTTTTCTCTCATTTTTTGTTAAAGTTATTAGTTTTGCAAACTTTTTTCACTAAATTATAAATAGTTCTTTTCCTGTGGTGTAGCTGAGTGGTTAAAGCAAGATGCCTTGGTATAGAGCTATTTTGACTTGCACTGATTCGAGTCTCCATGGAGGAAGGAATTTTCTTATGTAATTTCGATAAGTGCCCACCCAGCATCGTGAGGCATTTGGGTAGCTACAATAAGTACTGGTCCCAGGTTGAGAAAACCAGCTATAACAGCTGGGGGGGGGTGACATGTTGATCATATGTCACCCCTACACTACCTGGATGATCATCTACCTCTATGATTAACATATGTGGATGTGAGACCAACAGCCGGTTGGTAGATAAAGGACCTCCTAGGCCTGTCGTGTCATGGAGTTTGTTTTTGGTTTTATTCTTCTGTGGAGTATATTACTATCCATCTACCCATCCATAGTAATTCTGCCCAAGGGCAGATCTTTCACTGCAATCATAGCATTTTCATGCTATGCTTTGCAGTTTTACTAGGGAATTATAGGTTAGCTTCCCATTGCTTTCCACACCGATGAGGGATGATGATGATGATGGTCAGATGATTTTCAGGGACCATTGGGCCCTAAGCTTACTGACATTTGTCTTACAGGTGAGGAAAAACTCCGAAAAAACCTCACTCAGGAGACTGTTCCGACTAGAAATCGAACCCAGGCCTGCTGCGTGACAAGGCAGCATGCAACCTCGAGACCACAGTGGTGGACAATGTTACTATTGGGAACTTTAATTCAAAACTTCCAACTTAAACATATCTTTAGTAATGATCACATATAAAAATAAAATGATTCAAGAATAAGCTTACACCTTTCTACTTCAACGAGAACAATTAATTAATTAAATTAGAAGCAAACACAACTTTTAGTTATGTCAATAACCAGTGAGTGGAATAGTAATTTTTCTAACAAGCAGCTACTATAGCTTGGCAACAAACAAAATATAACATTCTTATCTTGACTGTACATTAACATTAATCATGTTTTTAATAATTTAAGTAAAATATTGGTCTTGTAAACCAAAAAGCAGACCCCAGTCCCTCTCTTCTATTTGTTTCACTAATCAGCGTCATCGCCTGAATCAAGAAATCAAAGGGGAATTCTAAGAAATGCTGTCAGGAAAGGAAACGTTATGTCATAAAATTCTAGTGTGTGGGCAGTACAATTGCATTTTGTTCTCATCCAAGCTACAGAACTGTAGCCAAGAAGTTTGAATAGCAAATTTATGCATTACTAATTACATGCCTAATGCCTAGCGACTCAACACACTATTGATATTTTAAAAATTCACCTTGTAGCATGAAGTATAAGATATAGTGTAGATGTAAAAATATGGATGAGGATTTATGCTCTGGTACCTTGATTAACTTTCAGAAATTGACAGTTCTTTTTCCTTTAGTACTTCACACCTGATGTTTAGCTGGTATGATACATGATTATTATAAATTTTCTTTGATATAGATTTAGCATCATCTGTTGATAACAAAATTTAATGTTTAAAAAATCATCCGTTGCAATAACTTACACAAATCATATAAATTTCAAGAGGACAAATATGATAGTCAAATAATAGATCTACTAAAGAATACAACAATTTTCAAAGAATTGTTGTCACAATGATTTCAACTTTAGAAACATTGGCTAAAAGCAAATACAAGGTATTACTAAACCTCAATGACAAACTTTTAGGAATTATAGGATACACAGAAAGAGTATTTTTTTTATAGTGGAATGCAGGCTTTCATGGCCGGTAATCATGGTAGTAAAAGATTCCGGGCTATGTGGCCGTGGTCTATAACTGGCGTTTCTTCCAGACGTTTCTCCCTCAACTGCGGAGGGCATCTTCAGTGGCGAGCGCTATTAGCTGTTGTTTCCCTGTCGTAGACTCGACTGCGAAGTCGAGTCTACGACAGGGAAACAACAGCTAATAGCGCTCGCCACTGAAGATGCCCTCCGCAGTTGAGGGAGAAACGTCTGGAAGAAACGCCAGTTATAGACCACGGCCACATAGCCCGGAATCTTTTACTACCAGTATTTTTTTTGTTAAGAAGCACTGTGTATTTTAAGTGTTACTGAATCATATATATACCATATATATATATATATATATATATATATATATATATACATGAATTACAATAGGAATTAACATTATGAGGTTCTTCTTAATAAAAACTTTGACTCTGGTCATCTTACCTCCTTAATACCTGATGTTTCATTTGACATATGTTACCCATATCATCATCAGCTTGTCCAGACAGTTGAATTTTATGTTGTCAGCCCTGGATGTCGATTCTTGGTTGACCTAAAGAACCTATAAATCAAATCTTTTTCCCTTGGAATTTAAAAATTCATAACCTTATTTTTAGAAAATCTGCATCCAAAAGAATAAAAATAGGATTACGAATTTTGATATTCCTGGGAAAAAAGATTTGATTTATGAATTCTTTGATCAACCAAAATATGGAGGAGGAATCGACATCCTGGGCTGAAAACATAAAATTCAATGGTTTGGACAAGCTGACGATGGTAGGGACAACATATCAAAACATGTAAAATAAAACAGCAAGTATTTATGAGGAAAGATGATCAGATTCACCTTATTTATTTATGTATGTATATTTATTATATTTGAAGAGAAATATATATGCCTGAATCGAGATTCTAACCCAATGTCTCTGGTTCTGTAATACTGGAGCACTTATATCATCATAATGAACAAATCCATTTTAGTCCATGTGACGTGTGACGGTAAGCCTAACGAAGATGGTCTTGATCTTTCCACCGATCAACCTCTAATATTTAATGAATGAATGAGTCAATTCTTATCTTACCTCATATTTCATGTTTTTTAAACAAGGGAACTGTAGTTTTCAAGAGGAAATCCCTCTAATCCTCAGCCGATATTATGACTACTGGATTTTCATTTGAATCCGGTAGTCATAATATCAGCTGAGAAGGAGAGGGACCTTCTCTTGAAAAGGCAGTTTCTGTGTTTAAAAATACATGAGATATGAGGTAAGATAAGAATTGACTCATTCATTCATTGAATTAAGAACCTCATAATATTATTTCGCATATTTAACTATGAAATTTTGTATTTAAGTTAATATTAAATTTGTATCATTAAATTGAGCTTATTTTCAAAACATCTCTTGTTCCACTTTCATAAATCAGAGGGAGTTAATCAATGGTCTCTAATTTAAGAATTAAATTAATGTTTTTATTACCTCACCTCATATCCCTTTTCTTCTGTACTGCAGTTTCGGAGCTTATCTCCATTGTCAGTAGCCTCTGGTCGACCGGTGTTATGTCGTTTCTTGGCGGTTTTCTTCTTACTTCTATCGGTGGACCGATGTACCTCTGGATCAGGTCAAAATTTGCGGGAGTTTCGAAATTCATGAGTTTATCTTTCTTGTTTTTTTGGATGTGGATTTTTTCCAGACTGTGAGTTCCTTTACTTTATCTGTGTGTTTGATTAGGCTAGCTTCTGTATCAATTAAATGTTTTTCAGACCAAGCATGGGCTGCTACAGCTGACTTGTCCACTTCACCCTTTTTTACATTTCTAAGGTGTTCCTTCAATCTGGTTTTTAAATTTCTTTTTGTTTTTCCTATATAGATTTTGTCGCAATCCTGACATTTGATCTGATATATTCCTGATTTATATTCTTCTCCAATTTTTCATTTTTGTTGGTTTTAATTATATTGTTTAGGCTGCATTCATTCTTTGGGGCCAATTGAATGTTAAACTTATTGAAAATTTTCTGGAACTTGTAGTGTTTTAAAGGATGGTAGGTGAATTTTTTTAATCTTATGTTCTCTTCTGTTTGTCTCTAATTTGCTGTTAACAAGAATCACTTTGAATACAACAGCCACTTTTAACACAAGTTTGTAATGATTCAAAGGATGTTCCGAAGCTTTTACATACAGTAAGTTATCTATAAAGAATGCAGACACACAATAAGTCAGTTCTGGTACAAGGTGTACAAGAGATATTTAAAAAAGGACCTCAATTGTCATTCTACTGTTGTGTAAAGTGATCACATATAATAAAATTACTGTTATTAAAATTAGTATTAGGATAGTTATATTGACAATGCCATGAAATTTATGTATTTGTTATGACTAATAAATGATCTTATGTTACTCCCAATCTCTCGTTTCAGTCCTGTACATTGTTCAAGGTTTGGACATGAATAAAAATGATTTTATGGTACGCAAAATCAATTTTATTGAAAGGCATTTCTGATAAGTTATAATATGTTTTCAAACAGTAAAAGTAAAGTGATCCCACAACAGGCCTCAGGAGGCCCTTGGGGTAGTAGGAGGTTAAGGCTCCCACTTTTTCTAGACAATCGGCACTTTATGTCAGCCGGGTTGTCAGCCCTGCGTGACGGCCGCCTTTACCCCAGAACAAGCGTCTGGTACTCATTTTCGTTAGAGGCTGAGTCGACCCCAGGGCCATAGTGCCGCCAGAAGGTTTTGGGTCAGTTTAAAAATCCTGACCCCAACGGGATTTGAACCCTCGACCTTCCGGCTTGTAGCGCAGTGCCTTAACCACTACGCTACGGCGTGCCCCCTTTCAAACAGTATGCTCTGTAATTAAAACATTTTGTCTGTTCATTCTTATCTCTTAGAGTTGTTTTTATCGAACATATGTTTCAGAGCTTCTTAGCCCCATCGTCAGTGATTACTGTAATCGCTGATGATGGGGTTAAGAAGCTCTGAAACATATGTTCGACAAAAACAACTCTAAGAGGTAAGACTGAACAGACAAAATGTTTTAATTATTAAACAAATCTCTTAATGTTACTTCCTATTGTATTAAAAAAAAGTATGCTCTGTGCCTCATTACTCCTTCAAACCTTGATAATAACAACCATCCAATTCTATCAAGCATGGTATTATTCTCTTTGATATGAAGAAATGCATAATTGATTCAGGCAATCAAGTGAGCCTTGATGGAAACCATGTTTCATATACCACACTTTTGACATGCCTCAAAGAAGAAGCTATGACTTGGTTACGTGGTGTAGCGTGCACCATGACCATTGTACAGATCTCCTAAACATCATGTTTGGGAGTGTATGTTGCCTAACAAAAAAATATCCTTTTTGACTTATCATTCCTAAAAATCTGTTGGTGAGGTCCTATGACATTCTGTATATGAAGATACTGTTATAACGTAACAAACTTAATGACTGCACCATGGAGTAATAGAAGAAGAAACTTATTCAGCAAAATCTGGAACTTTTATGTTGAAATACTGGTAACTTGTGATATGGCATTTTGAAAAGATATCATTATAAAGAAGATAATTATATTGAAGTTTTATAGGAATAAATCACTATGAAGTTTAATTTAAGATAAATTAAAATGTTTCATACCTCTCCTCATAACCAATCTTCTAAGTAGATCATTATTTCATGGCCATTGTGGCCCCACTTCAGTACCATCTTCACAACTGATGTTATGTCGATTGGAAGAACCACTTCAAATAAGGAATTTATCAGATCAAATGCAGGGATTGTGACAAAATTTACATAGGAAAAACAAAAAGAAATTTGAAAACAAGGGCGAAAGAACATCTTAGAAATGTGAAAAATGTTGAAGTGGAAAAGTCAGCAATAGCTGCTTATGCTTGGTCTGAAAAACATCTAATTGAATCAAAGGCCAGTCTAATTAAACAAATAGAAAAACAAAAGGAACTCACAGTTTGGGAAAAATTCTACAGTCAGAAAAACAAGAAAGAAAAACTTGTGAACTATGAAATTCTCACGGATTCTGACTTGATCTGGAGGTTTATCAGTCCACCAACAGAAGGAAGAAGTGGTTCTTCCAATCAACATAACATCAGTCGTCAAGATGATAATGAGGATGGGGCCGCAATTGCCTTGAAATTGTGATGTACTTAGAAGATTGGTTATAAGGAGACGTATGAAACATTTTAATTTATCTTATGGTAATTATACTTTTAATTATTTGTTAAGAGGTATGACTCATATAGTCTTTTTTTACATGTTTCTATCAGAAATAGTTTTTCCATTATAGATTCTTGACTGTAAATTTCTTACAGTTACAGAAATTATTTCCGCTTTCTAACTACTATACAAGAAAAAAAACATGTATTTAAAAAATAATGATGTAGAAGAAAATTGGAAACCAAGTGGTTTAAGGCATTAATGCCTTGGCTTAGAGCTACAAGATATGTGCTGTTATTAAGTTCCTGGGAGAGAAAAAATTTTCTCATGCAATTTAAGTCGGTGTATGTGATTCCTAGACATATTAAAAAAATGTATATTATATAATATTATTTTTCTTATTTCATAGATCTATAATTTATTTTAACAAATTTTTATTTTTCATAGATCTATAATTTATTTCAACAATTTTTCAATTTTTTATTTTTAATATACTTTTTTTTTGTTCCTTAATTTTAGTATGGATCACATGTCTATATTTTTCATTAAAATATAACAGAAAATATTCCAGATTGGATTCATTGTGGGTCATGAATACAGACCAGATTGATTATTATTCATTGATAAAAGGATAAAAAAAGGAAACATTAAAAAAAATACCTTAAAAAGAGGCATAAGGAAATAAAAAAAGAAATGCATAATCATTGTTATTTTCACTTTAGTATATTAGAAAATAATTATATTCAATTACAATAAACATTTCAGTAGGTTTGAAGATTAGATTCTGCCTCTTTGAATACAATATAAAATGCCTTTGTACAAGAAAAATAAAATTGCTCTACTCAACAGAAACAATGGTGAATACTTGGTTTTGACTCTGAACTTCAAATCATTCCACTTTACTAGTTTTAAGGTCTGAATTTTTATAAGCTTTGTTTAAGTTTGTCATTTTTATGACTTTTTTAATAAAATAACTAAATTATCAATATTTATGGCAAATAGAGTAAAAAAAAGACGATAAAGACAATTAATATGGTTGGAAAAAGGAACGTACATTAAAACAGGAAATTAAACCCAAGAGTTTTTAAACAGTTATGAACTTTTAACCAACTAACTCACTGACATTATCGAACCCAGAGGTTCATGGCATGCAGAGATAAGATCTCCATACATCCCTATTCTGAGCTAATGTATTCTAATCATTCCTTGCATAATTTACCTCCCTCAAATCATGGTTAATACTATACTCCCATCTTATTCTTGGCCTTCCCATTAGGTGCTTTCCCTCTGGTTTTCCTACAAGAAATTTTCAACCCTTCCTTTCATTCCTCATTCATGCCATATGTCCTACCCATCGCAACCTACAAGACTTAACTCTTTCTTGTTATCTTTGATTTCCCATAAATATCATGTAACTCACTGTTACTTAATTTTCTCCTTTAACCTGTTTCCTCTCTTTTTTCCAAATATTTTCCTAAGCACTTTATTCTCAAATACTTGTGAACTTTTCTCCTCTCTTAAGTGAAGAGTCCACGTTTCACATTCATGTAATATAATTGGAATAATTTCTTTCTGCACTTCATTCCTCTTTGTAATTATTGTTCACTAGTATTTTAAATCAGTCACTTCTTCAAAATGTCCTACATTTTTTGATTATATACATTACTTTATGTTCTGTGATATAATATAAAAAAAAGATCATATCATCATCACTCCAGGGATTAGGCAATTGCCCATTCCAACTTCATAATGCATCAGTCCAACGTCTTCTAGGTCTTCCAACATCATGTCTTCCTCTTGCTTGATAATTTCTTGCTAACAATGGATATCTCTCCTTACTCATTCCATCCATATGATCAATCCATTTCTGTCTGTAATTCGTGACCTTATCGAATAAAGGCTGTACTTTAAATTTTTCTCTTATATCCTCATTTCTTATTCTATCAAGTCTTGTACATCCTTTAACTTGTGTTAGGAACCTCATCTCCGCCGTCTGTATTCCATCCTTCTGTTTTTTCACTGGAGCCCAAGTTTCACATCCATACAATATTGTGGGAACCGCCATAACATTATACATTTTTATCTTTGTTTCTTTTCTAATTTTATTTTTGAATGTTCTCTGTATTGTTCCACACACCATCTGAAATGTATTTATTTTGGAGTCAATATCTCTTTCCACATTGTAGCCAACATCACAGCCCAAATATTTGAAACTAGACACCTGTTCTATACTTTGATTTTCTAAAATAATTTTGGATCTCTTCCTCTAAAAGCCATGGTCTTCATTTTCCTTACAGAAATCTTTAGATCATGGAAAAAAAAGATATTCCATTTAAAATGTGGTCTCTAGTCATGCAACATGGTTTCATAAATGATTAATATAAACATTTCAGACGGGAGGATGATATATTCTATACTGAAGCCATATGTAAAGGAAACAAGAAATTGCCATAAATTTCTTCTTCTATTATATTATAGTACTCCACATCTGTATCTAGGTATAGATTTCATAATAATTTAGGTACATAATGTTTTATATATATATTTGTAGATAAAAATATACATTCAGACTGGGGTTTGAACCTAGGACCTTTGGTTTTCTATGCCAATGCTCTACCGACTGAACTACCTGAGCACTCCAATCTAAATGCAATTTTCTCTCCTATACATTGTTCATTCCCAACAGCATGTATACATGCTGCTGTTATTCCTAAATGTTTATGGTTATTTAAATGATGCTACTAGCAATACTTTAAAGTTTGTCATTAATAACACACTTTTTTTGATTAATTTTTAATGTAGGTAAGGATAATAAACATCAATATTAAATTTTGATATTTTTATTTATATTTTAACATTCGTGATGATGGACAAACATTATTTTGAAAAGTTGCATTCAGATCCCAGTTGTATGCTAGTGTGCTATCCATTACATTATCCAGGACATCCGATGCAACCATTTTCTTTCTTCGCATATATTTATCTTATAAAATGTTAAAATATAAATAAGAACATTGAAACAATCAGTTTATTGCTTTAAAAATTATGTAAAATTTCTCATTAAAATGTCTTCTAGAATTAGAAGCCATCAAATGGCATTGGACAATAAGAGAACTGTATATCAAGAAAGAAAATTTATGGTTGTATTGGAAACCCTGGATAATATAATTGATAGCACACTAGCGTACAAATCTAAAGGTCTTAGGTTCAAATCCTGGTTTAGGTGTTCATTTTTCTTTTCAAAATATTAATATCAGAATTGTTACATTTGTGATTTATATAAAACTAACATTCTTCGTATTCATATTAGCTTAACAATTCCTGTCAATTGCATAGAAATGTTAACCAAGGTACAGGTAAAATGTTGTAAGAATGGCACTGCAAGTTTTATATTGCAATCTTTCTAATTAGTCTTCAATTGTCTGCTTTATATATATTGTAGGATTGGTAGATCATAATACATTTCATAAAATTGATCTTTTCTCAGTCACAAAAAGTCTCATATTGCTTTATTAGGAAATTTCCTGTTCTGAAATCCAAAACGTGTAAGAAAAATGACGATGTTGAGCGAATTGCAATAGAAACAGAAGAAGAATCTACATACATTGGAATTAATCAGGGCCGTAGGCAATTACTGCATCCTTGATTTCTTATTTTTTTATCCAAAAACTTTGACATACATCTAAATAATAACAATTTTAACATTTTTGCCACACGATTCTCAGCACTGGTGATGTCCACGGATGGATATGATATGTCACAATTTAATGTGACTTTTCTTTTTTTTTTTTAAATTTCTTACATTCTAAATATCTAATACATTGGATTAACAGCTCCAATTGAAAATTTTTTACATATTAAGAAGTAAAAAGAGATCGCTGGCAGCTTCTTTCCATCAGTTCAGTGACTTGTTTTAGTCAAAAACTTATACATTTTTTCAACTTATTAAAATGTACACAATCTTGGCAAATATATATATAGCTATATAAAAAACAATTAGGCCCATTCACTCATCTTTATCACACATTGCTAAGGCAAGCTTCACTCAACATCAACATAACATTCCTTCCATTGGTGCACACAAATGCACATAGTTCAAGAATATGCTCTACTGTAATCAAATAGTCTTTAAAAAAGTGTCACCACTTTTCTACTATAAACAATAGGCATTTGTATAGTTGCTTATATGTACAAGAGGCCCATTCAGTAGTTGTTACTGGGAAGAAACAAGTTTTATCATACATTAAGTTAAGCCCTCGACAGCTCAAACATACTAACCACATAGGCCGTTCATAACTGGATAATGAGATCACAAAATAAAAGCTAGTCAACTATTCAGTAGTGTGAGGAATAAATCCTTGTACTAAAAAAAGTACTGATAATAATATAAATTGAGCATTTGTACACAAAGATGAGTGTTTTGCTCATTTGAGATGTTTACATATACATTTATACATCCCAGACCTTTTCACCTTTTCCTCTTTAAATAATACACTTGGAAGATATTTGTATAAACATTAAACAAAATAATTCTGTCAGTATAAAACAAAATAGAGTGTGCCCCCAGTAACAGTGGAAATGCCTGAGTATACTTTCAACAATACAGATGCCAAAACAATAACTGAACCAACACGGAACTGAGCCGGGTGGCAGCGCAACAATGTTATATCTTTATTGGTTGGATTTCAGCATGAGGGACGGGTACTTGCTACAATCAACTTCGATGGCTGCCTGCCAACTACAATATAAAAATACCAACCATAAGTCAAGAACATGATGCAACGAAACTATCACACAGTGACACTGGACATTATTTTGAGAATTTAGGGCTGAGCAAGACTCTTCCCTTACCTACAACCCTGCTATCAATTGACATGGAGTATAAAGTTAACTAAAGCCTTTTGGCAACTAGTAATAACAGACCATCCTAAAATGAACATTGATTTTGTAAAAATTCTGTCCAAAAGCTGAGTCATTTAGGCCTGTATCCTTTTTTTTTTTTTTTTAATTTCTCACTTTTTTGTAACATCAAATAGTGAATTTTTGGAACAGAAGAAATTCCAAAAAGACAGATTTTTTAGCAAATACACTGAAAGTAGATGTAATCACAGTTAAGACTTAATTGTTTTTTTTATTAATTTTACTTTAAGGGAACGTCCAGCAGCAGTTGGAAGAAAGTAGAGCAATTGAAAGCCACTTAGTTTTTACATCAACAAAAATGGATGAGCATGCACATGTCGTTGGGTTTGCGTTGTTCTTGAGTCTTCTTCTCTTTCAGTACCCTTGCCATGCCCACTCAACCTTAATTCTTTTCTGTCCTTTAACAAAAATTCTGAGAATTTCAACATCCCCAGAAAGGGCACTACCAATTGTTCCTGGGGTTACAAAAGCCCAGATTGCCCCAGTTAGATTTACAACCAGCTTTCAAAAGCCAGTAAGTATTTGACTAGTCAGATATTCACCATCTTTCACGGAAAGAAAATTCACTATCCATTGTTAATATTGATTTGTCCACTTCAGGCAACGAGGCTTCTTCTTTCTTATTTTTTTTTTCACTCCATGGTGAATAAAAACAGTGTCTTTGGTATGTAACATGACCTGATCTACGCACTGATTAAAACTGGAAGCTCTGATGATTGTAGAAACCTGCTAATTGCTTAATAATTAACACAAACATCCTTTTTTTAATAAGGCTTCCAAAGTTTCTCACTACACACGCACTTATGAAAAGCTAAATTTGAATGGGTATGTACAAATGAGCTTTTTAACTTTATCAAGTTCTTCTAGTTGTATTTACCCTGGAATTTAAATTAGCGTACATGGCAAGAGTAACCTAGTATTTATTATACGTGCGTTGCCAGAGTCCCCCGTTTCATTGTTGTGGGTTGCGAGGTGGGCACAATATATTGTGACGTTGGAGAGTTTTGGTAGCCTGGCAACTTGAGGGACGGCTCCATTCCTAGTGGCCGCTGAGTAAGGAGGGGGAGCAGGTGTGCCAATAGCATGCGTGGGAGCTGGCGGCAGCGATGTATTGGAGTTCCTTAAGTAAGGATTCCCATACACAGCTGAGTATCTTGGGTCTATGCTTGGCACTCCTGTTACACTCGCCACACTAGTCACTGCTGACAAAGATTCTCTGCTGCTTTCAATAGGCGGCGGAGGATTGTAATCTCTTGTATAATCTACATATGGTACATAACCGTTGTTATTTTGTCCGTCCTGCAAAGTAAAACAACTATTAAAATTTGTTCCCATGCATTTATTCAATAATTCCTTTCTATTAAACCAATAAATCATACATCAAACAAAGTTAAACAATAATTTCCCATAACACTGTGCTTGATCTTAACACATTGGTGACGGGTCACGGAGATCTCTGCGTTTAAATGGCCAATGGCCAGCGCTAGACGACGGGTCATGGAGATTTCCGTGTTTACGTTTTCTATGGTTTTCCAGCTTCTTCGCTTTTGAAGGAGCATGCAATTTTGTTTTTTCTCATTGTGAAATAAACTTTAGTTGTTTTTGTACCCCTCTCTTCTCTTTTATGAAATTGTCAACTTTACAGAAAGAGTTGTTTACAAATTTAAGACTGATGGCTGGTGAAATATGGAATTTTAGTGCCGATAGTTAGGCGATTATGGGATACATATGTAACCTGTAAATATATGTTACAGAGGGGAAAAATTATAAGAAACACTATTTTGCATTCTGGAGCCGAATTTATATCTGTGGCATCATGTCTACCAGGATAATTATTATAACACTGTGGCTATAGCTGAAAATTTTCTCGTAAGAAAGATGATAGTTTGTGGAACAATAAGGATTAACAGAGGGCTTCCAAAATCATTTGTGGAAGCAGGAAATAAACTCAAACCAGGAGAATGTGTATTTTGTAGTAAGGGGGACCTTTTGCTACAAACATCGAAAGATAAAAGAGACGTAAGAATGGTTAGCACATTGCATCAGGCAACACGAGAGTGGGAGGGGTAAAGTTGTAAAAATGCCCTATTGAATACTTCAATATAACAAGTATGTGAAGGGTGTCAGGGCTGACCAGTACTCCATCCTTAGAAAAACAGTGAAATGAAGCAAGAAAGTTGTATTGTTGCTTCTGAATTGTGCACTCTTTAATGCTTTTTGGGTCTATAAATTTCAAAATCCTAACAACAATATGTCAAACAGAAGTTTTTTGCTTGAAACAGTCTCTTGTTTGGCAGTCGTGAAATTAGGAACAGATGACAGGGAAGAGGAGGAAAGACAGAGTGAAAAGGACACCATGTCAAGACCCACCAAGAAAGCTGAGATATGAAGAAACATAAATTAACACCAACTGTGTCTGTAAAAAAAAACCTTCTGCCACGTTTTTAGTGAGTACAAGAAAAGAAACTCTCTACATAATATTATGCTCTTTTGCCCTGTGCCTTTATATAAAGGGAAATGTTTCTAATGCTATCAAACCCTCAATTTCTACTAGAAGGTCTGGCGAGAACACTAATAAAGATTTACTTATGCATTATTGTTATTGACTGTAAATATATTGATGTAAAAATCACACGGTTTAAAATTTAAAAGTCCACGCTACTGACAGAAATGTCCGGTCTAGCAGCGGTGGGTAGAACGCACAGCGCTGTCGGTCATCAATGTGTTAAATGAAGGATACAGGTTAAAAACCAGGTAGGCTCTAAGTGATTTTTTCCTTGAAACCTACAAATGTACTTTTAGTTGTACAACATCCACACTTCATTACCTGAATGTCAGAGTTTGGAGGTAAATAAACCCATACCTAAACTGTATATTTTACTGATTCACACTTCTAAATGATAGTGCTTTTCATGGAGGATCTAATGACATCTCAAACTCCATTTCAACAAAAAAAGATGACTTACCTGGTTCTTTCCCTGTACCCTTCAAATAAAAAATAATGTTACTTAACCTTTAAACGCCCAGGAGCCCATATGCTGGATTTTAAAATGTACGTCCAATCTGCCCGCAGACCCAGCGTATGGGTTCTGAGCAGACAGACTTGTTTGGTTGCTTGAAATTATACTGGATAATACTACTATTCTAACATACCTTTTTTCAGGGTTATCAGATGCTTGGCAACGTGATGTGAAGATAGCATTCGTTTATTAAATGTTTGTTTTTGTGTGATAAGCCTCGAAACAATCACCAATTCACAAACCGACATCATACTTTTTACACTTCACTTGCACACGTTTTCTGATTCCCCGTGCCGAACACACGACAAATTAGTCTTTGTAAAGCTACCGACCAATGTTGACTAAAATTAACTTCAAGTCACAAAATATCTGTACTCAATATACTATGTCTACCGACCAGGGAGTCATCTACAGGGTGTTCTACCAGCCTGTTCCGAAAAGTCTGTGACAAGTCTAAGTCGGAAGTCTGTATGTGTTGTTTTGGCCCAATGTTGACTAAAGTTGACTTCAAATCACGAAATGTCTGTACTCAATATACTAGGTCTATCCAGGGAGTCGTCTACAGGCTGTTCTATCAGCCTGTTGCAATAAGTCTCTGACAAGTCTAAGTCAGAAGTCACTATGTGTTGTTTTGGCACCAATTAAGTCAGAAGAAGAAAACTGTATAGAATGGTTAAGTCTAACAAATGAAAAAATATTTTTTTTTGGTTGAGTAAACAAGCTATAACGGCTGGGGGACTCGACATGCTGAGCACATGTCACCCATGCACTGGCTCGATGATCATCTACCTTTGTGATTGACACATATGAGTGTGAGGCCAGAAGCTGGATGGTAGGCTAAGGGCCTTCTAGGCCTGTCGCACCATGGAATTATTATTATTATTATTATTATTATTAATTTTAGATTATTAGGCATCCCTTTTCTCTTATGTCTTACTATCCCACAACACGTCATTTCACATTAGAATAATTACGCCAAGAAAAAAGTACATTTCTGATTCTGTCATGTCAGGGGGAAGAGTACATTTTTCTTCGCTGTCAATTCTAGTTTCACGAACCCAAGACCTGACAAACGTCAGGTGTCTCACAGCTATAAGTGTCAGTTGATTGTAGCTTGTCATTGATATCGTTTTGTCATTGTCACAATCCGAGAATGTCTTGTATTTCAGCAGAACGTAGTGATTTTGTACTAGACATATCGTAAACTTCACTCTGAGTCACAAAACTGTGAATGAATAAGGGCTGTGGGTGGAATGTGACCTGTTTTTTTTCTTCAAAACTTTCCTGCTTTGGGGGAAAACTGACCGGATGCAACATAATAAACAAAAGAATGAACGAGGGTTAGAATATACCTAAATCTATATATAGTTTTTCACTTCTAACCTGATTCACAACACTCTAAAATCCCGAAAGTTATTTGCTAACTATCGTGAATTTAAAAATTATCTCTATGATATAAAATATCACTACGGGTTTTTGCCGTGAATACCACTGATTTTACAATAATATTTAACACTTTAAACCTTGTCTGATGTTTGTGACCCCCACAGATTTTATGATATGAGTTAATAAAATCAGCAAAGTTATAGTCAAAAGCCAAGGAGTTTAAAAGCTAGGTGGACATTTAAACCCGGGCAGCCTGCCGCTACCTGGTCATTTAAACTTGGGCGTTTAAAGGTTAAAACAGTACCTGATATCTTAGTCATCCTCACAAATTATTGAGGATGACTGAGATCTCAGGCACTGTTTTACATTTCTTAAAGCTTTATCACAGTGACCTGAACAGAGTTTTGTAATGTATTTTAAAAATCTTGAATAATGTTACATGTAAATTTGTACACTCAGATTGATCAATAAATAATTTTTTGAAGAGAAAAATGATTTATTGATTAATCTGAATGTATAAATTTATAGCCTCATAGGCAAGTGATCAGTGTTTCTGGCTACAGTTCACGAGGTCCCAGATTCGATTTCCCAGTCAAACCACAAGAATTTATAGGGAATTATTCCTGTGGTTACCCATGGTCTGGAATTTAGGTTAAAAACTCTCTCCTGTCACATCATTATCGTTTTTATCACCCATCGTATCATTGGGGTATCACAACTCCACCTTCCAGGTACCCCATCTAAGAAATGGTTTACAATTCTGCCAATGCCAGGAGAGAAAACCAGAAACTTGGAGGCATTAGACAAGAAAAAAATCATAATAACTGTTTAATATTTAAAGGAAGTAATGCTATCAGGTTTTTTTAAATTATTAAGGTTTAAGATTTTTTTGTGACTCGCCTCATATTTGTAGTTTTATTGCAGACCATGGTTTCAGCACTCTATGTGTCATTATTAATATTTTCTAATTGCTTTATAGCTATAATAGTAGTATTCTTAATTCCATCATAAAGTCTAATGACTGAGGAAAATACATGGAAACTTCAGAAATAAAGAGACAGAATGGTCTTATCTTGCACCCTTTGCTCTTATAACCATATTTTGAATCTGATATCCAATTGAGCATGAGTTAAATTGAAACTAACAATTGTATATTTTTCATATTACTTTTGGTCAATAAGAAGACACAATAGATATAAATATTTGGAAAAATAAATTAAAATAAAATTCTGGTATCTATTATTTACATAACAAATTATTTGGTAGAAGAGAAATATTGTATTAAGAAACTGTATTAAAAAAAATTAATACCATAATATTACTAAATTAACTTTTTTATTATAATTGTTTTTATTATTTATTATTTTCTGTTATAAGTTGATTTTGCTTTTTAAATAAAATTGAATACAATTTGCTTCCCATTCTATTAGCACAAAAGTATGATATACAAATTACAGCTAATCAGATGTAAAAATAATTTAAATTATTAAAAATTAAATGTTAAGATGTTAAAATATATACTAACTTTGTGTACACTAAGCACAATAAATTCATTGTATCAGGCATATTAAAAAAAAATACTGCAAACAAATGGAGTACTACAAGGGGACCCGATTAGTCTTGATATTGTTCAATGTCTTCACATCTGATATAATAAAGATACTGAAGTCCTTGAATGAAACAGCATTGATAATGTACGCTGATGATATGGCCCTAGGAAGCACAAACAAATGCAATCTCAGGACACACTGCATGACTTAACCCTCTTAGAGCCAGGCCTGACTGCATGTGCTAGGGATTTAAATGCCAAAGCCGTCACGGCCGGCTTTAAAGTTCCAGCATTTAAATTGCCAGAAACGATTTGATCGGCCGTCTAAATTTTGCATAGTTTAACTAATTTTTTGGCATCCTATAGTAAAGGAATGCAACTTGCATGTTAGGGGAATCTTTGGACCTTGCTTTAATATATTTATGAGGGTGTTTTGGCTTTCACTAGGGTAGTTTTACAAGTTAAAAACGAGCTCC
The DNA here is from genome assembly GCA_030220185.1 of Diploptera punctata. NCBI lineage: Eukaryota > Metazoa > Arthropoda > Insecta > Blattodea > Blaberidae > Diploptera > Diploptera punctata. The sequence continues at coordinate 1,642,189 of JASPKZ010000831.1, forward strand.
TTCAGTTAGTTGCAGATGTTAAGTGTGGATTTTCAAGTCGCAATGGCAAGCGGTTCTTGTGAAATTTTTAAAGCTGGTGTAGATGACGAAAATTTAATTTAGTATTTTGATCAATGTGAAGTTTATTCCGATGGATTATTTTCCGCGAGTGACAGTGATGATTTAGGCTCTGATAGTAGTGACGGAACTGTACTAGACACACCCCCGAATCACCACATATGAAAAAAAAGGGCATTTACACGCATCTAATGGAGCCTCCTCGGTTCAATTTGATATACAGGTAAATGAAGATAATGGTAATGTTACCTGTGATAACGACGATGGCGATGAAAACGATATTCAAAATTTCAGAGAAATATTTCCTACCGAACCTGACCCAAATCCTGAGCCTCCTTTCATATTCATGCAATTGCCTGGACCAAAACAAACGCCTCCTCCTGATTTCTTTCCAATATCTTATTTCAGATTGAAAGGTTATTTATTATTAATGCGAGATTTATTATTAAGGCTTAAAAATCCATTGTAATATATGTTTCTCTATTAGGCTAAATTTAGTGATAGGTTTACACTCTTTTCATTAGTGTTGGTGTTAATTTTAGTGTCAAGAAAACATTAGTGTTAATTAACAGTTACTAAAAATAAAGATTGAGTTATTCAGCAATAAGTCTTCTTTCCAGAAAGTTTAGGTGAGTACCATAAGAATAATTATTATATTTAATTAACTCAGAGATATTTTTCCTACTCTCTCTCTCTCTCTCCCTCCTTTTTTTTTTTTTTTTTTGCTAATCGTATTCGATGTAGATTTGATGTTTTATGTGATTTCGTAATAGAATGAATGCACTTCGTTATAGTATTTTTTTTACCGTTGTAATATCAATTTTAAAACAACTTTTTTAAGTTAAAAGTATTAAAAAATATTTCACTGTGCACAAATATCATGTTTAGTTAAATGTATTAATAGTACTTTACAATAATTAATGACAATATTTTCATTAATCAATTGTGTTATGTATGGGCACTCTATTCCATAAGTTTTAAATTATAATTCGTTATACTTGTTTATTTATTGCAAATATTCAGACTCGTATATTTTCAGCCAAAAAGGCGTGGCATTTCACAGTATGCTAGTCTAGCGGATCGCTGGCAGCCAACAGCTGACCGTAACTAGCCGACAGGTTCGGCACTCGGCACTAAGAGGGTTATAAAAGTGGGTTGATGAGAACCTCATCATCATAAACACTGATAAAACAGTCCAGATGACATTTAGGAGAAGAATAAGAGCTACAACAGAGGTCACCCTGACATTAGGAACAACACCTCTGTAAGCCAGTTCAAATACGAGTATCTAGGGTTGACCCTACAGACTAGAGCAAAATCCTTCAGCCAACATGTACACAACAAAAAATAGCTGTCATTAAAGCAATCTACAGCATCAAGAACTTAGCAATATTATCGTTGCCGACAGCCATGATTGTATTTGAAACCACAATTTTGTCAATTGTCACTTATGGAATAGATCTGATATGGGAAAAACTGACTCTCAGCGACCTTAGGAAGACAGAAAATGTGAAAGTCTGCTTCCTAAATACAGCACTGATAGTGGGGAAAACTGCGCCCTCACAACTCATCTATGAACTCATGAAGGAAACCTACTACATCGAAGATCTCCAACTGAGAATACTACATCTACTAGCCCTTTCCAAGAACTTCTAAACAGCAGGAGAAACAGAGAATAACAGATGCTGATTTCTACACCTCTGGAGCTATGCTGGACAGGAACTGGTTGAAAGCCAACCAAGAGCTAAAACAAGTTATGACACGATATGCGATTCACAGGTTTCATCATAAGGTGTGCAGGAACAAGAAATATCACAAACCTAGTGAGAAGTTATATTATTTTTGGTCTGGACATCTTACCTCAATATTAATGTTGATTGATTTGTTCTTGGACATGTTTCAAAACAATTCTGTTTTATCATCAGCTTTCCCAGACTGGTTTTATTTATGTTGCATTATGTTGCACCACCTGGATGACGATGTCAGCTCCATCCTGTGGTTGGCCAAAGAACCTCCAAACAAGGTCACCCTCCATCGGAATATCAAAATTCATAACTCTGTTTCTGTTCTTCTGAATATAAATTTTCTCCCAAATAGTCAGCTCTTTTGTATTTTCTAACTGTTTTAATAATTTAGTGTCTGAATTTATATTATGTTTTTCAGACCAAACATGAGCAGCAACTGCAGATTTTTCAATTTCTCCATTTTTAATATTTCTTATGTGTTCTTTGGTTCTAATTTTTAGGTTTCTTTTTGTTTTCCCTATATATATCTTTTCACAACCCATGCATTCAATTTGATATATTCCTGACTTTTTATTTTTATCAGTTTTTTTCATTTTTGTTGGTTTTTATTAGTTTATTTAAACTGTAGTTATTTTTTGGTGCTAATTTCATATTAAACTTCTCAAATATATTTTGAAATTTATTATGTACCCAGGGGTGATATGTGAATTTCTTATATTTTTTCATAGGTGGTTCTTCTTTTTCAAGATTACTTCTGTTTATCATTTTTTGTTTTTTATACTTTTCTATCCTTTTATGTACCATTTTTTCATCAAACCCATTTTCTCTTGCTACTTTGATTGTGTTTTTTCTCATGTTTGAAATCTTCTTCGTTTAAGGGTAAGTTTACCAATCTATGAGTTAAACTATTAAATGCTGCTAATTTATGTCCAATTGGATTGAACCCTGTTGATTTTATAAAATTTTCCATATGAGTTTCTTTCCTATGAATCCTGAATTCAATTTTTCTTTTTTCTTCGTTTCTGACCAATTTAAGATCCAAAAAAGGTATTTATTTATTGTCTTCTATTTCTTTGGTGAATTTAATGTTTGTACTCTGTAAATTTAATAGTTTTAGGGAATCTTCTACATGTTTTTCTTTAACAATACAAATTATATCATCAACATATCTACTCCAAAATTTAAACATAGTGGGATGTGCTTTAGTGATTTTACATTCAAAATCGCTCATAAATAAATTTGCCAGGAAAGGTGATAATGGGTTTCCCATTGAGAGCCCTGATTTTTGTCTATAGAAACTCCCATTGAATGTAAAAAACATTTGGTCAATGCATAACTCAGTTAATTTCAAATAATCTTCTTTGATCTCTCTGTCTATGTTGTTTTTTCTTAACCAATTGTTCAATATCTCCAAAGTTTTTTGTTTCGGTACATTTGTGAATAGTGAAATACATCAAACGAAACCAACCTATCTGTGGGTTCAATTTCCAAAGGAGGGTGACCTTGTTTGGAGGTTCTTTGGCCAACTACAGGATGGAGCTGACATCGTCATCCAGGTGGTGCAACATAATGCAACATAAATAAAACCAGTCTGGGAAAGCTGACGATAAAACAGAATTGTTTTGAAACATGTCCAAGAACAAATCAACATTAATATTGAGGTAAGATGTCCAGACCAAAAATAATATAATTAAAATAACCTCAAAATATAACTTCCTAAAATTAAATATTACTAGTGAGAAGTGCATGTGTGAATTGTGTGGCGGACAGTGCAACTGATATCATATACCTAAAAACCCAAGAATCAATACCTATTAGTGTGAACCTTACTTATTATTATTGGTACAACAAAGATACTTTGACCCCATGTTATAAGGTATGTTATTACTCTAAATATAATAAAACATTACATTAATTTAGTTACAAAACATACTACATGTCTAATATTTCCAATAGGGAGGAAACGTAATATACAAAACACAGAAAATTGAAGGAGAAACAGCACCTTTTTCTTTTTTTTTTTACAATTTTTTTAGCAGCTTGCCCCATTACGTTGTTATATTATATTACCTTGAAAAAAATTTTAAAAAAAGAAAAATCAGCATCATAATAGCTGAGTCTTCACTTCAAATCATATCTTGTCTTTCAAATCTTGAGCATTCAAATTGGAAATTACTGTTTATTGAGGCTCCTTATATGAACAGGTATTTCTCCATCTATTATATTATTTTAAATATTTGAAAGTAGCTTCCAAATTTACCATGTTCTGAAGCATATTGAGTTAGGATGGAATTTTATATAAAAATATAGGAATTTAGGCTATGATAAATTGTAGGTAAGCATTCTTCTTGTAAGAGCACCAGTATATGAATGTATCCAATGGCTATTCAAATTACTTGTAACACATTTCTTAATTTGTTTTTCAATATAGGAAAAAAATACCGTATACTTTGAAAATTATTGTTTCAAACTTGAATTCTGAAATCACAGGTTCAAACTCAGGGCTAACAGAAATAAAGATATAGCATCGAATCTTTGAACGCATTAGACCGTAAAAGGTCTTGCTGAGAAAGTTTTATCCTAATACGATTTTGCTTACTCAGAAATCTATTCATGTGATAATAATTGTTGAAATTCGTAAGCTACCTGACGAGGTAACTTAAGATCATAACTTAGGATAGAAACTTATCGTGAGAATCCCGAAGGGAACCGATGGGAACCAATGTAGTTTGAAACCTTTGCAGCTTTATCCAAGATGTCGGACCTTGAAGACTTCGATCATGTTTTCGGTATACGCAGAGAAGAGGAATTTGATAGAGTCTACCAAAGAATTCAACTGGAAAAACAGGAGAATCGGCATAATATTGCGTGATGCAGACGTCGTTGTATACGGTATTATTTGCGGGATGCAAGCATAAATGCATTCCTCTATAGCAGACGAAAATAACGGAAGTGGTTTTATCGCTGAGAATTCTGGGTAATTTCTTGCCAATATTACAAAAACGACGACTTTCATGCATGACCAGTTTATGGGTAGCTAATTCGATCTTTGCACTTGCTCACGGTGAGTCAGCTCACCAGTGATTGGAAGTAATTTGAGTAGAGACTAATGTATTTGCATACGACCCTTAGACTGACAACAGACCATCTAGCACCGAAACATGAAGTCACTGCAATCATAGGATTTCATGCTATGCTTGCAGCTTTACTAGGGAATTGTAGGTGTTTATGGGTATTAAATTTGGAGTATGATTTCACCCATTTCTGTTCAGTTCCCACTATTATTCAAGATATTATAATGAATTATACCTTGTTATTTATATTATACCTTGTTATTTATATTATAATATAAATAACAAGGTATAATTCATTATAATATCTTGGATAATAGTGGGAACTGAACAGAAATGGGTGAAATCATACTCCAAAATTAATACCCATAATATAACAGTGGCAGTCACTTCTTGTTTCGGTGCTAGATGGTCTGCTGTCAGTCTATATCTTTATTTCTGTTAGCCCTGAGTTTGAACTTGTGATTCAAAATTCAAGTTTGAAACAATAATATTTGAATTTAAGATTTGGAGTTTCACTGAAGATGTAGGCAAAATGGCCTATGAAATTGGTATCATGAAAAAAATGACACTTTATGAGGTGACACATAAAATATTTTATCAAACTCATTTATAAATTAAATTAATATATGACTCAACTTGCAAATTTTATTTTGTGTTATATTTAATTTAACATATTCGAGTCTGAAGTGAATATTAAAGTTGGTATTCAAGAACCAAGCTTTCTGCGAAGAGTGTCTCTCAGCCTGTCTCTCCGTGGTTAATTATGTGAGTCATGCAGAACCTACTCTAACTGGCTCACTCTATTCAACACCATGTGCTAACAAGATATTTATTAAAAGAAGTTTCCAGGAACACATTGAAAGATGACAGCCTCAGCTTAACCCATTCAACTCGTATGATGTGATGTTCACGCGCGCTGTACTGAGGCCCAGTCTTCGAATGATGTGACATTCATGTCAAGCACACGAGCTCATATATTTTGCAATAACTTCCAAACTATCCCATATATGTCTTATGTGTTAGCTTTTCTAGGTTCCTGAGAGAAAGCATGTTAGACGACCCAACTTTTTTTTGTAAGAAACCGTGAAATTAGAAGCTGTCTGTGCATTGGAAATATACAGAAGAAATTTGTAGTGCTCAGTCTTTGAAATGGCATCTATGAGGATCTGTGGTGATGATCATGACAGGATTCTGAGTTTATTAGAGAGTGTTTTAGCCAGTGATTCAGAAGAAAGTGAAGTTGAGACTGATGAAATATATCGTGGGAATAATATTTCGGAAGATACAAGTGTAATTAATGAAAGTAGTGACAGTGATTCAGAGCAGGATGTTCTGCAACAACGCTACCGAAGCATGGTAAAAATGGAAGTTCCAACTGGATTTGTAAATACTGAAAATTGTCCTTTCATTCATCCTTTCAGGGAAAATACAGGTGTATGTGAACAATTGTTTAACAAATATGCTGCCAATTCTCCATCAGAACTCTCGTTATTCTTGGATTTTTTGGACCCTTTGTTTGCTGTGATCGCTAAGGAAACAAACGATTATGCGTGAAAAAAATTGTCTGACTCAAATAGAAAAAAGGGAAAAGATGACAATAGGTGGTTTGATACTAATGAAGATGAAATTTAAGCATATTTCTCTTTATGCATTTTAATGTCCCAAGTACGAAAATCCAGTATTCAGCTTTATTGGTCGAAGGACAGGTGCACAGAAATCCCAATTTTTAGAGAGGCAATGAGTAGAGAAAGGTTTCTCCTAATTTCTCGATATCTGCATTTTACTGATGATAGTTTAACAAGTACTAAAAATAATAAACTCAAAAAAAAATCAGACCTATCATCAATCATTTCTTGACTCAATTCTCGAAATTATTTTTTCTGTCTCAAAACATTGCACTAGACAAGTCACTTATGAAATTTAGGGGCAGATTACCATACGTGCAAGTAATCGCAGTAAATGTGTCAGGTTTGGAATAAAGGTATATAAAATCTGTGATGCGAATACTGGATATTGTCATAGTTTTCGAGTATATACAGGAGAAGGCATGACAGATCCCTCCTTGCCTGCCAGCACTAATGTAGTCATGGACATGTGCACTCCACTTTTCAATAAGGGCCACACCCTGTATCTGGACAACTGGTATAATTCCCCTGATTTATGTAAGAGAGTTACTGAGCAGTGAAGAAACATAGTCGGTACTATACGACCGAATAGGAGAGATATGCCAGCTGATATAGGATCTAAAAAACTGAAACGTGGAGAATATGTAATATGGTCCTGCAATAATATTTTGTGTCTCAAATGGAGGGACAATAAAGATGTCCACTTTTTGTCCTTGAAACAGCAGACATAACACCAACAGGAAAACTGAGGAGGGTAAAAGAGCAAAGACCTAGGGAAGAAATAAAAAAACCAAGACTCTGCCTGGAATACCAGGATGGAATGAAAGGCGTTGAATTGCAAGACCAGGTCACTGCCCTTTTCCCTATAATGCGACGCACTGTAAAAGGATACAGAAAATTATTTTTTTATTTGCTTTACATATGTATGTTTAACTCTTTTGTGGTCTACAATAATTTCATAGATCGCAAGACAGCATATTCTACCTTCAGAATACCTGTTGCCAAGCAGTTATTGGAGACAATTCAGCTGCCATCCTACAACGTGAGAGGCTGCCCATCATCAAGTATAACCCCTGTCAGGTTACAGGCAAGGAACTGGGCTCACTTTCCATTATATATCCCCAGCACAGACAATAAAAAGAAAATTGTGAACGTGAACAGCATTGAGAATGTCACAAATACAGTGACGAAATCTAGATATGCAAGGGCATTAAGAAGTATGAGGTGAGTCAAGAAACAACTAAACAAAATTAAAATAAACCTCATAGTGTTATTTCCTACCTACATAACTTAATAAACCCTACAAATGGTGCTTTGTGTGTTCAAAACAGAACAAAAGAAGTGAAACTACATTTCAGTGCAAAAAGTGTAAAGTTCCACTTCATGTCCTGGAATGTTTCGAGATTTACCACACCAAAATATCATTTTAGGTAAGTACAATTATTCAGAAGCCTTCACTAAAATTTCTAAAAAAAAAACATTTATTATATTCCATTCTATGAGCATTTTTGAGTTTGTATGTAAATAGCATGACACCTCCTGTCTTCTGTGGCCATTTAAATCTGAGTGGAGGGGAAAGTTAGCAGGCATTTAAATAAGAGTCCATTGGGTTAAGGAAGATGGAGATGGCATGGCCTTTGAGAGCTTGGTTCTTAAAACCGGCCTAAGTCTGGAAGGATAATTTTAGATGAGGATGATACCAGTCTATCAAGGATGTTGTACTTACTTTAGGAGGAAAGACAGGATCTGTGAATTCTGCTGAATAGCGGTATATGTGCTCTCCACCATTAACTGGCATAGGAACAGGACCGGCAAGTGGTACCCCAACTCTCGTGACTACACTTTCACTTCCAGTCTCTGAGTCAGGTCCATATTCCAGCTCACAGTGCACGTTGCTTACAGAAGAACCTGTTCTTAACTCCATCTTCAAGTCTGAGATGTTGGAGGATCTGTCTGATTCTTTACACTGCTTTTCTGCTTCTCGACAATCAGCTGAAAAATTTAACATTTGTTAATAAATTACAATAGGAAGTAACATTATGAGGTTGTGCATAATACACTGTACATTTTTAATCCTATGAAGAGGCAAAATTTAACAATACAGCATACTTGTTGATAGTGCAGGCAGTACAATAAAAATAACCTGAGTCCTTATAGAAATTTTAAAGGGTTTTCAATCCTAATTTCCATATATAAAATTGTTTCTTAATCTCTTGTTAAAGGAGTTAAAATATTAGATATGTCAGAAATGTATAGTTAATATCAAGTCCAATTTGAATTTCAACCTCCATTTAGCTTTTTCAATAATCATACAATAAATTACTGTTTGTTGAATGCATGCTTTCACAGCCGGTAATCGTAATGTTAAAGAGATTCCGGGCTATGTGGCCGTGGTCTATAACTGGCATTTCTTCCAGACGTTTCTCCCTCAACTGTGGAGGGCATCTTCAGTGGCGAGTGCTTCTAGGTGGTGTTACCTTGTCATAGACTCAACTGTAAGTGGTCTGCAGAATGTTTGACACTCACATATGTGCTTGTGCTGACGTCAGGATAGCTGGGGGGGAGTTGTAGATGTCATCATCAAACTGGCCTCTGATTGGTTTGGGACGGTCTCCTTGTTATTGATTAGTTTTAACTGTCTATTGTCTAATGTCTAATGTGTCATGCCTGGTCAGAATGTTTGACACTCGCATATGTGCTTGTGCTGACGTCAGGATAGCTGGGTGGAGTTGTAGACGTCACCATCAAACTGGCTTCTGATTGGTTTGGGACAGTCTCCTTGTTACTGATTAGTTTTAACTGTCTATTGTCTAATGATTCATGCCTGGTATGACATATTAGACAATAGACAGTTAAAACTAATCAATAACAAGGAGACCGTCCCAAACCAATCAGAAGCCAGTTTGATGATATCTACGACTCTGCCCAGCTATCCTGATGTCAGCACAAGCACAAATGCGAGCATCAAATATTCTGCAGACCACTTACAGTCGAGTCTACGACAAGGTAACATCACCTAGAATCACTCGCCTTCCGCAGTTGTGGGAGAAACGTCTGGAAGAAACGCCAGTTATAGACCACGACCACATAGCCCGGAATATTTTAACAATAAATTACTATGTTATATAGAATAAAACATGTGTTATGATAAGATTTAAATTAAAATTCTTTATATCTCACCTCATATCCAGTCTTCTAATTATTAGAAGTTTTATTAGAACGTAATTAGAAGACTGGATATGAGATGAGGTATAAAGAATTTTAATTTAAATAAACACCATATTGTTTGCAGATGACCAAATAATAATAGCAAATTCCGAAGATAATCTACAGAAAGGTCTGTATGAACTTAACAAAATTACAGAAGAATATGGATTAAAGATATCTACAGAAAAAACAAAAATTATGGCATTTCAAGGTGTAGATCCTGTCAGAAGTAAAATTGTACTGGACAATAAAATTTTGGAGCAGGTGAATAATTTTACATATCTAGGATGCAATATCTCATATGAAGAAGAAAAGGATGTAAATGCAAAAATATCTAAATTTTTAAGAATTTTAGGGTTAATAAATTCTATCTTCAAGCCACAGTTAGTCCAAAAGCATTCAAGACTGAAAGTGTATAAAACACTGGCTCTTCCAACTCTTTTGTATGGTAGCGAAGTATGGACGTTGAAACAGAAGGATATACAGAGACTTAGATCTGCTGAAATGAGATATCTTCAGAGGACTGCAGGATACACACTACTAGATCACAAAAAAATGAAGACATCTTAGAAGAATTACACATGGAATCTTTAGAAAACAAAATTTCTGATTATAAGTCAAGATGGATGCAACATGTTCATCGAATGGAAGATCACAGAATACCCAAACAAATGTTAAGATATCAACCTGCAGGAAGAAGAAGACCAGGACGTCCACTCAAAAGACTTCTGGATGGTGTTTCTCTTGAGGCCGAAACAGGTCAACAAATGGCCTAAATTCGTGAATGTACTATGATGATGATGATGATGATCTTAAATTAAACCTCATATTGATTTTTCTTATAAAAGTTCAATGTGTTACATCACAATTTTAAATGTTACTAAGTGATGTGATGTACATATAAATATTATAGGGTTCAAGAGATTCAACCAGAAATATACACCTCACTTCACATTTTATTTTCTCACCTTTTTGAAGACCATCATCAGCATTCTTAACTAGAATTCCAAGTTTGCATTGGTCATCCACTATCTTGTATATTCTTTTCCACTAGTGGTGGACAGATGAACTTCACAATTAAATTCTTCTCTCCGCAAATTTAAAAATTCACTAATTTGTCCCTATTTTTCTGGATGTAGATTTTTTCTCATACTGTTAGTTCTGTTGATTTATCCAGTTGTTTCAGCAGTTTTACAAAACTGCAAAAATAAGGCAAAACTATTGAAACAACTAAAAAAAAACTAACAGAACTCAATGGGAAAAAATCTACTTCTATAAAAATAGGGACAAATTAATTAAATTCACAGAAAGAAGGATTTGATTAATATGAGTTAGGAATTTTGACTCACCTCATTTTTTTATTTTCTTGTAGACTATAGTGTCTTCACATTCATGTGACACTGTCAATGCTTCCTAACTGTTCAATTTACAGTTGTCGATCCTGTAGTTGATTTCTGCTCCATCTGTTGGCTGACCGATGAACTTCCAAATCAACTTTTTTTTTTTCCTTTTACCTGGGAATTTCAAATTCCATAGCTTTCTCCTTGTTCTAGCAGATGTAAATTTTCTCTCAAGTTCTGAGTACCTTAGATTTATGTAACTGTTTCAGTAATTTGGCCTGAGTTTCAGTTCTGTGTTCTGCAAATTTGACAGTTATCAAGCATTGGAAATGTCACATAAATGAGAAGAAACTATAGTCTGCAAGAAAATAAAAAATATGAGGTGAGTCAATATCCCTAACTCATAATAATTTAAAGGAACCACATAGTGTTACTTCTTTCAAATATTAAATAAAAATAAAAGGATTTGATTATAAGATTCAATTACCCACCATTAAAGTAAAAGAAGACATACATACATAGTGGTGAAAATTATTGGCATTGTTCAATATGCTGCATTCTGCAGCCTGGGAGGCTTCTTGGCAGTTAATACCTTGTGGCTAGTAACATGGGATTGAAGTATTTAACCCTAGCCATTTGGCAGCAATGAGTTGATAACTGAGGTAAAAAGTGGATGTTATCACTCTAGAATAGAGCATCAGAAACTGCACTGTTGGCAAGTCCAGAGTTGGAAGGCCAAACAGCATAAAATAAGCCTCTCTAATCTAGGCGAGGGTACTTTGCACAGTTCACTTAGCAATTCATCCGGAGGACTTCATGTTGCAAAACATAAGTTTATAAATAGAAAAGTCTGCACATGCATGGTCGGAAAAACATAGAACCGAAACTAAGGCCAAATTACTAAAACAGTTAGATAAATCAAAGGAAATCACAATTTGGGAGAAAATTTACATCTACAAGAATAAGGAGAAAACTATGAATTTTGAAATTTTCAGGGAAAAGGAAAAACAAAAATTGATTTGGAAGTTCATCAGTCAGCCAATGGAGGGAGTGGAAATCAACCTACAAAATTGACAACCACAAATTTAACAGTTACGAAACATTGACAATGCCACATAAATATGAAGAAACTATAGTCTGCAAGAAAATAAAAAAATGTGAGGTGAGTCAAAATCTCTAACTCTTAATAATCATAACAATAAGTTAATAAGTTGGCTCATGAAGAGAAAACACTCCAACATGAGTTGGAAATCCTGGAGCATTTCCTATTCATGATCACTAAGTTGAGGGGTTGCTTGTAACCGGCCCTGGGTCTGAACAGTACTGTTGCTTGTAAGTCTTGGACAAGAAATGCCAGATTTTAAGGTCCAAATATAGAAAACAGTTTGATTCACCTTCTCTAAAATAAAGGTACAGAGTTTAGATGCTGTAGTTTTGGTGTAGAGGGCTCTTGGGCCCTGGGGTAGGTTCTTTGGCTGCCACAAAAGCTAGGCAGCCACAATAGAAAGCAGATGTCCAGACTCTCTGCAGTTAGCTAGGTGTCCTCTGTGCCTCAACTTTAACTGGACAATCTTTAAGGTTGTGAGCACTAACCATACAATGGGGGGGGGTCCAGTTGCACCTTGGAAAAGTATGGCTAAATAAAGAAAATATACTAACCATACAACGGGGGGGGGGGGGTCCGGTTGCACCTTGGAAAAGTATGGCTAAATAAAGAAAATATATAAGATATTTGACAGCAAAGTTGGGATTCTAATTAGGGTCAAATCTTTGAACGCATTAGACCGTAAAAGGCGTTTTCGGCTGAGAAAGTTTTATCCTAATATGATTTTGCTTACTCAGAAATCTATTCATGCGATAATAATTGTAAGCTACCTGACGAGGTAACTTAAGATCATAGCTTCAGATAGAAACTTATCATGAGAATCCCGAAGGGAACCGATGTAGTTTGAAACCTTGCCGCTTTATCCAAGATGTCGGACCTTAAGACTTTGATCATGTTTTTGGTATACGTGGAGAAGAGGAATTTGATAGAGTCTACCAAAGAATTCAACTGGAAGAACAGGAGAATCGGCATAATATTGCACGACGCAGACGTCGTTGTATACGGTATTATTTGCGGGACACAAGCGTAAATGCGTTCCTCTATAGCAAACGAAAATAACGGAAGTGGTTTTATCGCTGAGAATTCTGGGTAATTTCTTGCCAATATTATGAAAACGACGACTTTCATGCATGACCACTTTGTGGGTAGCTAATTTGATCTTTGCACTTGCTCACGGTGAGTCAGCTCACCAGTGATTGGAAGTAATTTGAGTGAGACTAATGTATTTGCATGCGACCCTAAGAATGTAGGTGATGGTATTCAAAACAATATTCAGATGAAAATATAAATGTGTGTATTGTCCTGTGCCATAACTGAGTGGTCTCATGCCTTGGTGCAAAAGCTGTGGGGTATGCATTGGTTTGAGTCACCATGTGAGAAGGAATTTTTTTATGGAATTTTGGTCAGTATAGGACTAAAATCCATCTAGCATATTGAGGAATTTGGGTAGCAAAAATAAGTCCCAGATTGAGGAAACTAGCTATAAAAACAGGGGTATCAGTCCTGGTTATCAAATGTCACTCCATACTGGATGGATGATCATTCACATCACTAAATGCAAATGTTGATATGAGGACAACAGCTGGCTGGTAGGCCTGTTGCACTATGGAGCATAGTTTAAGTACATGTTTCTATTTTTGTGTTTTGAAGAGAAAATGTATGTCTAAATCGGGATTTGAACCCAATGCCTCTGGTTCCATACAACAATGCTCTACTATCTAAGCTATTAAGCTTCCAATTTTTCACAGGTTTTTCTCTATCACTAGATGTGAAAAGACGGTCCCCCTTCTTGCTGTATCAGGTGCACTCCCAATGAAACAAGACAACTGATAAGTGAGTAACAGTGTCTTGTCAGCCTATTCGATGTAGGGTTGAATAAGAGGAATGGGGTATCTTTTCACACCTACTGAGCACTTATTAACAGGTCTGCTCTTCACCAATACAATTCCCACATGCAAGAAATCAGCGAAAATTCTTGCATGCAGGAATTATATTAGTAAAGAGATAAGTTGTCCCGCGCCATAGCCGAGCGGTTAAGGTAGGAAGCCTTGGCGCAGAGCTATGGGACTTGTGCTGGTTCGAGTCTCCATGGGGGAAGAAATTTTCTCATGGTATTTCGGCCAGTATGGGACCGGTGCCCACCCAGCATCGTGAGGCAATTGGGTAGCTACAATAAGTAGCGGCTCCAGGTTGAGGAACCAGCTATAACGGCTGGGGGATTCGACATGCTAACCACATGTCACCCCTACACTGGCTGTTTATCATCTACCTCTGTGATTTGACACATGTGGATGTGAAGGGCCAGCAGCCGGCTGGTAAAAGGGCAACCGCTGAAGTGGAAAGACCCTCAATCGTAAAGAGATAAGTTTATGAATAAAATCAGAAGCCTAATAGTTCAGATGGTTAGAATGCTGGTGTACAGAACCAGCGATACTGGGTTCAAATCATGATTTAGGTGCAAATTTTTCTCTGCAAATTTAATTTATCATTCGGTGAAAAGTGATAAATTTAATATTAACCTTCCGTCGGGCGCAATATTCTGACCTTCAAGTTCGGGTGCAATGTGCCTGAACAGCACATGCTTAAAAAATGTATTTAACACACTGGTTGCCAATCTAACCAATGGGAAGTTGATGAAATATTATTGTTAGGGATGTCCAATGGATAAAATATTCAAAATTTGCTGCTAGAAAACTTTTTATTGGACATAATAGGTTGATTGATTAAACAAATTTGAAGAAAATTTGTGACAAGCCTCCAAACAACATGATATAAAAGTAAGAACAAGTTAGGTTCATTTCAAATATACTTGAAAATAGTTCACATTATCAACATTTAGCCTATGTTTTTAGCAAAATTATTCAAGAATATAACATTATTTAGTCTAAATAAGTTTAATAAATTATTTTCTTTTTGCAAATATTTTTAAAATACACATCTTCAATAATGTAACGACTTTGGACGCAATGAATAAAATATTTACAACCCGCCATGGTATCGATGGAGAGCAAACTGAGTGGGATGGTTGTTTAGAGCAGGTAAAAAGAAACACTACTTGAATGCCCAGTCGTCAACACCGTCTGATGGCAGTGGAATGGGACAAAATTGACAACCTGTGCCTCTCAGATCAGATGCACCCAACGAAAGGTTAAACAACGAATATATTTATAACTTATTCTCTTGATATATTCCTGCATATTGTTGCTTTCTATCAATAAATGGTTAACGTTTTTTAAGTTACCTATTTTAATTATTTAATGATAAGAATTATTACCTTCTGGCTTCTTTTCTCTTCTCTGACATAAGATAATTCCCATGGCTATTGCTATGATGACAATAACACCACCAATCACACCTGTCAAAATCATCAGAAGAGGAAAATTCTCTGCAAAGAAAAACAATAAGTATATAAATGTGTGTCTTCAATAAATATAAATATAACTCTGATTATACATAAATTATGTGGGAAAAACAATAATGTAGGCTGCTACATTTAACTTTATATAATTAAATAATTATGCTGAAATAAAATGAATGTGACCCTTCAAAATTAAAGATTTTAAACAAAGACTGGTTGGCCATGTTTAAAGGCTCAAACACACTGAAAATGTATTATACTGATAAAAAACTGATTAATTAAATTAGAGATAAAATTAATCCATGTTAACTTTCAGATAAAAAACAAATGTTTGGTTTTGTAAACAATTATTTTATTGATTCATGTATTTTATGTCTTTTGGGCCAAATGGCCATGGTCTGGTTTTATTAAAACTCGACGTTTTGTCTACTACTGCAGTAGACATCCTCAGGAGATTCTGCGTGTTCTTTGACTTGTTAACTCTTCAAATGTCGGCTGCAGACTGGCTGTGTGTTGGAAATCGTGTCCTTATTTATAGTTGAGTATTGTGCGGAGATGTTTTCTACATGGTCCGTTACTTTGGAGCTATTTTTCTGATTGATAATCAAATACTCAACTATAAATAAGGACATGATTTCCAACACACAGCCAGTCTGCAGCCGACATTTGAAGAGTTAACAAGTCAAAGAACAAGCAGAATCTCCTGAGGATGTCTACCGCAGTAGTAGACGAAACGTCAAGTGTTAATAAAACCAGACCACAGCCATTTAGCCCGAAAGACATAAAATACATGAATCAAAATACCTGCAGTGAAAGTCTACAATTTTACATAATTATTTTATTACAATCTATGATTTGGTTTAACAAAAATTGTTAAGGTTTAATCAATTGTTACATTGTTTTAAACATAATTTAAGAATAATTCTGTTTCATTGTCATGCATTATTTTAAGAATGTGTTATAATGCATGCTAAATTAACATCCTCTTTCCCTTGTGTTAACTGTTTAATATATTGTAATTGGTTCGCAAATGCCTCTCATAAATAATTTGTCTGAAGCAGATTTGATTCATTCGCATAATTACACTTTTCTTATAAAACTATGGTCACTATTTAGATGTGCCATATTGGAATGAAACAATTTATAATGCAGTTCCCACCATAAATGCATTTGCACAAAACCACATGCATTTAAATCTGGGCAAGAGCTATGTTAGCTCAGATAGCAACGTATCTGCCTGTTCATCTTCACATCTGTGGGTCCTATACTTACATCTGCTCCTCCCATCTGACCTCCTTCCTCTTCTGTCTAATGACTCTTTGTGTGATGTTTGATATAATATATTATGCCTTTATTATTATAATGTTAAATAAAGAGTACTATTTTTGTAGATATCATGTTACTCCTAGTACAGGGTTCTTCTTTTATAACCTAATGGGCACCCGGTATTTCACCTCTCCCGAACTCTTGCTAAATTCCTCCAATACCATCTGCCTTTGAGTGTGTGCATCTGCGAGCAGCGGCACTGGGCAGTACTGTATCGTCCAGCAATACGAACAGGCAATTGAATCTAGAGCAATGCATTTTTGTGTATAAAAGTAATTTTCATTGTGAATCACCAAGCCGTGTTCACACAGAGTATATTCAAAAGAACTAAAGCAAAATATTAGAAATGAAATCGGAAACATTACAGTGGACCAACTTAATCAAGTGAATCAGAAAGTGTTTTCCCGATATATAATGCCTGTTTAGCCGAGGGTGCACGACATTTCCAGCATCTTCTATAAGATAACATTTTTATACATGCTTTATGCGCAGAGTTTATGTAGAAGCAAACTGGCTGTGGCACACCCAACTGCACACAGACAAAATGCCTTGTGCCGATTAGGTTATAAATGAAGAACCTTGTATATAACTAAAGGCATAGCCCAATGTTGAGCCTTAGCCTCTCCTTTGTTAGGAGTTAGTAGACCAACTTAATTTAGTTATGCTTATTTGCCCACAGATGCCATGAATGAAATGCAGTCAACATACTGATCCAATGGGACATCTAAAGTATTACTAGGATGGTGAGGTTGGTAAATTTTGCTTAGAGGCCTTTTTATTCAGGCTTAGGGATCTTTTATGAGCCTGAAAATATTCAGATTTCGGACCCATGGTTTAACGACCCTCCCAGAGGACTTGCTCCTTGGATTTTTCCATCCTAAAAAAAATCCATTAACCCTGCTCCTGGGTATGAACTCATGACTCTCAGAACCAGAGGCAAGGAGCATAACCACTAGTCCACCACTTCAACTCCAAGTATATAAAATATTAACAAAATAACCTGAATTGCCTGTAAGTAAATTGGCAAATATAACTTTTCATATTAAAACTAAAAAATTGTAATTGATATTTTAATCTTTCTCAACTTGAATCACCTTGTGGTTTTATATTAACTCGCATTCATTGAAATACATTCATTACTTCCAAGCTGGCTTATATATCACTTATAATTATTTATTTTTGGCTTCAGACTAACAATCCATCTTCGTTATTGGTACATCAGAAGTAAGTATGAATCCATAACTGAGAAAACTATTGTTCATGCTGTTAGTTGATATTTTTTAATTGTTAGCATAGATTTAAAAAAAAAAAAAAGGATATTTGATTCTCGGATTTGTTAGAAGTAAAATTTTCTATTGAAATAAAAAATTATTACTAAAATTTGTATAAAATATAAGAAGTGTTAAGAATATATAATAAAAATTATAAATTTCCATAAATATTATTACTGATATATGAAATATGGCATGACACTAGGCTACTAAATTCACATCATTTATTGAAAATTATGGCTTCTACTTAAAATATGCAAATATTAAAAATGAATAATTTTAATGTATGGATAGTACACAGTTAAAATATTCAAAATGAACTCTAGCATTGCAGGTTCAAAACATTTTAAGCATAAATTTTACTTATTTTCATTAATATTTAAAGGAAGTGAGGTTATGAGGTTTATTTCAATTAATAATTAATTTAGAATTAAACACCTCACCTCATAAATGTAGATTTCTCGAAGATTTCATCTCTATCTACCTAGCATCTAACTAGTTAGAGTTGAAGATGATACACAGAAGTATTGAAACTAGTCTTCGAGAAATCTACAATTATGAGGTGAGGTATTACATTCTAAGTGAATTGAAGGGCTCAGCTGTAAAACATGGTAACTGACAAATTCTTCAAAATTGAATTGTAGCATATAGACTGTGATATGTGACCTCCTGAAGCATTTTGGTGCATGTAGTTTTTTTTACCATGACAATACCTCTGCTCTCTATTGACAGATATAAAAACTATGTGCAACAAATGCCTCAAGAGGTCACATATCACAGTTTACATGCTACAACTCAATTTTCTAGAATTTGTCAGTTACCATGTTTTACAGCCGAGCCCTTCAATTATTAGTAATCTTAAAGCATTTCAAATTTCTAAAATTTATATGACATATAACATAATGTGTTAAAATGATTATAAGTAATAAAAAAAAAAGCATATTTTAATTTGTAACGGCATTAATAAATTCTACAAAACAATTAGTACATTAATTAATTTTACATTTAAATAAAAATCTCAAAATTTAAAATATTAAATATGTGAAGATTTAATATAATTAAAATATATAGAGTAAATGAATATGATAGTTAACTTTTCTTAAATGTTTTAACAATTCAAATTCAGCCCCACAAGCCTTTTAAAAAGGGCAGTGACAATATATTAAATTAAATATAAAATTTATATGTTACGGACAATGAAGTAAATATGGACAATTTTGTAAAATGCCGATCATTAATGGCAATGTTCACTTTGGGTGGGCAATAATGTTAATACTAACTTGCCCATCTAACACTAACTTGCCCACTAATGTAGATCAGGTTAGGATGATAAAATAAGCAAGTTCTTATGAACATTACTGCCCTTCCAAAGTAAACAATATCACTAATGACCAGCCTTTCACAACATTTCCCATATTTATTACATTTTGCATAATATATATGAGGGTCATACTGAAAGTCATGAGCAACCCAATGTTAAAATTCAAATTTCAACAATGTAACAAAAACAACTGCAGGATCATAATCTACAGACTTTATACCACAACATTGCCGTTTTGTGGCTTCATAGCTTCTATCATGTCACCACATGCAGGGTTTCCAAAATGGCAGACATCAATGTTTCGTTTCGACAGCGCACTGTCATTGAATTCCTTGTTAAAGAGGAACAATCTGCTGTTGATATTCACCAAAGACTTCAATGTGCTTACGGAGATGCCTGCATGGGTGCCAGCAGTGTTAGGAGATGGGTGAAACATTTTAAAGATGGGAACACAAGTATCAAAGATGAGCCTTGTAGCGGTTGCCCACGCTCTGCCTCCACGGATTGCATCAAGGAAAGAGTTGATGCGCTCATTAGGGATGACAGGCGTATCACAGTGAATGAAATTGCTACAAAACTTGCAGTAGGACACAGTGCAGTGCAAGAAATGATTCACAGCTTAGGTCACCGAAAAGTTAGTGCCCGTTGGGTTCCATGTTTATTGAGTGAAGACCACAAACTTCAGAGAAGAACCATCACCCTTAACCTTCTTCAGAGATTTCGAAATGAAGGTGATGATTTTTTGACGAGTATTGTGACAGGTGACGAAAGCTGGTTTCATCGCTAGGAGTCTGAAACAAAATGCCAGAGTATGGAATGGCACCACTTGAATTCACCATCAAAGAAAAAAGCGAAGACAGTGCAATCTGTTGGGAAAGTTATGGGCAGTGTCTTCTCGGATGCGCAAGGTTGCATTCTGGTTGAATTTCTTGAACCTGGACAAACCATAAATGCTGCTCGCTATATCCAGACACTTGTGAAGCTCCGTTGTGCATTGCACGAGAAACGCCCTGGAAGGAAGATCATTCTGCAACATGATAATGCACATCCTCACACTGCTCGTGCCACTGTGGAGAAGATCAGGACATTTGGGTGGGAAACTCTTCCACATCCTCCCTATAGTCCCGATTTGGCACCCTCCGACTACCATCTTTTCGGTTCTGTGAAGGAGCAGATGAGAGGCCAACGCTACGAGACGCTGGAGGATATTCAGAAAGCAGTGTGTCAGTGTCTTCGAGCAGCTGGAACAGACTTCTATCATAAGGGAATTTTCAAGCTTGTAGAAAGCTGGATAAAATGTGTGTAAAGAAATGGAGACTATGTTGAAAAGTAGCACAAAGGTCTGTAGATTAACATGGTGTACTTGGTTTGTCTAAAATAAATATCATAATTGTTTAAAAAAATATTGTTGCTCATGACTTTCAGTATGACCCTCGTATATAAATATAATATACAGTACAATATTATTATTTTGATAAATGCAAAACTGAAAATGGCATTTGAAGGACACTGTGATTATGCTATTAGCATTAAGTAAATATAAAAGTTACATAAATTATTTTCTGTTGAAATGCAGTATAATAAATTATTCAAATTTTTTTTTTACTATTTTGTTTTGGATTTTTATCAACATAATATTTTACCAATTTTGATTAATAAATGATGATGAAATAACCCGAAAATCATACACCTTATCTTGATAGTTCAATGTTTACTATTTTTATGCAGCTATACTTGCTTTTAATGTGAGACAAAACTCTCTTGGATATCCATTTGAAGATTTTCCAAGTTCTGCAGGAAGTGTACTGTGACTCTGGGGCTGTTGTTATAGGAAACCACCATTTCTCTGATAGGAAGATACAATTCTGTCAATACTCTTTGAGGGAATTTTAATTATTTGTTTGTTGTATAGTAACTATAGTAATTGTATCTATAATCTTCTTTAAACTCAATACATATTTCAATTTTGAACATGAATATGGATACAATAATAAAATGGATTTTTTAAGAAGTTTGTTTTAGTAGAATAGTGATTATTATGCTTGATCCGAGGTTTGCAGATTCAAATTGATTGATATTTTCAGTGCGTAAAATTCCTGAGTATGATTTCCTTCAGGAGAAAAGTACAGCCATGGCTCACATGCCATGGATTTATTGGATGTAAAAGAACCTCAAGCCTGAAATTATGGACCTCTGAGTAAAATTTGTCAGCCATTTTAAGTTCAGATGTGAATTGTGACATTAATAACCTGAGATGTTAAGGAATATCTTTAAAATGAAAATACTACCTTCTTATCCCATCTTAAGAAAAAATAAATGTATAAAAATAATAATATTTTCATTGAATTAAGTAAATAAGATAGGCCTAATGGTAAAAATTGGGAAATTTAGTTCTCATAAAATATGATCCTGGAAATGCTTCAGGTTTTGGAGAAAAAATAAAATAAGTAAAGTTTATATAAAAAAGTAGGCTTTCACGACCGGTGTCTTGATTCCTGTTGGGTTTGTCTTTTGGGCTAAATAGCCATGGTCTGGTTTTCTTAAAATTCAATGTTTTGTCTACTACTGTGGTAGACATCTTCAGGAGATTCTGCGTGCTCTATGAACTCCTAACTCTTCAACTGCAGCCAACAGTTGAGGAGTTAAGAGTTCGTGGAGCACGCAGAATCTCCTGAGGATGTCTACCACAGTAGTAGACAAAACGTTGAGATTTTAGCCCGAAAGGCAAACCCAACAGGTATCAAAATAAAATTTAATAAATAATATAAAATAATTGTCTGTCATTGCAAATGTTAACATTTAAATTAATACATTGAAATATAATGCTTAACTGCTATAAAAGTTATGTGATTTCTTATTTTAAAAAAGTAAGTCTTCTTGAATTAGAAGCTGGCCAGATAGGATAGCATTGGTAGTGATGGTTATCTGCTTCTGATAATAAAGAGAATTGTATATGAAGATTTATCCTTCAGTGAGAAGTGTTAAATTAATAATGAAAACATCAAGAAATATTAATGTTTGCATCGGAAGCCTGAAATAGTGTAATGGTTAAATGCTTAACTGCTACAAAAGTTAAGTGATTTCTTATTTAAAAAAAAATGTCTTCTAGAATTAGAAGCTGCCAGATAGCACTGGTAGCAACGGTTATCTACTTTTGATGATAAAGAGAAACACAGTATATGAAGAAGAGGAATTGATGTTTGCATTGGAAGCCTAAAATAATGTAATAGCACACTAATGTATAGAGTTAGATGTTTTGGGTTCAAATCCCGATTCAGGTGTTAATTTTTTATGAAATCTAATTCATTGTTTCATATTGGTTTAAATGTATATATATATTTAATATTTGAATTATATTAGTCTTCTGTTAAACATTTCTTGGTATTTCATTAAAGTTTTTCAGAAATTTGGTTTGGATAATAGTGAGAACTGAATGAAAATAATTTGGAACCATTTTGAAAAAATTAAGATGACTCACATTGTGTGGCTGCTTCATTGCTAAAGTGTCTATTGTGATATTAAATTAATGTTGGGAAGTAAACATTATAATTATTGAAATTCATCGAAGAACATTTTTTTGACAACTCACCTCATAAATTTCTTGTTTTTTTAAAACCGGATATTTATTCCCATATAATAATAAGGGTTTTTTATTTAATATTTAAATATAATTATATTTATTTCTAGTAAGAATGGACATAAGATTGATTTAGAGAATTCAAATTTTTTTATAAGTATATAATAAATTCAAACTGGTCAATATAAACTGTTAATACAGTTAGATCTATTTCTAACTGATTTAATATATGTAAAAATACTTTAAATATTTGAAATTGTATTTTTATAAACAAATAAATGGGATTGGACGAATTGGATGGGAGTCAGCCACTAGTACTCCTTCCTTTTCAGTTAGACCAATCAGAACTTCCAGAATATAAAAGAAATGGGATTTTTCCCACAGTAACAAGATGGCTACAATACTTGAAAGATCTCAGACATGTTAAACAACGGCTCATCAAGAAATAAGAGAATTATAGTTCATTTCTTGATATTAGTTGACAAAATGGTGTCAAAGTTATGGAAAATAATATTGTAATATACATTTAATTCATCTGGAGTAAAATAATCCATAAAGTGAAAATAAAGTGTTAGTGATTGAAAAATTGACCGTTGGAAATAGTTATCAATTACATATATGAAGTAATAATCTTCTATAACTGAAATTTATTAATTTAAGCCGGAATCTTTTAAATTATTGATCATTGACAAGATTCATTTAAACAGAAGTGAAAACATTAGTAAAATAATATTTACTTTATATTTGAAAAGAAAAATATACGCCTAGACTGGGGTTTGAACCCAGGACCTTGACTTTCTATGTCAATGCTCTTCCATCTGAGCCACCTAAGCCTCCAATCTAAACGCGTATTTTTGTCTTACACATAGTTAATTCCCTAACCCCAAATGCTACGAGCCGTTGCTACGATTTTTTGCAAATGGCGGCTTCTTTGTTATGAAGACTTTTTATTGGGAATTTAAACATTACTTATAAAGCCAGTAGTGCTTCTTTCAATGTTAATATTATTCTTTTTAAACACCTTAATGATGGACAAATTATATTTGAAAAGAAAAATATACGCCTAGACTGGGGTTTGAACCCAGGACCTTTGACTTTCTATGTCAATGCTCTTCCATCTGAGCCACCTAGGCCTCCAATCTAAACGCATATTTTTCTCTTACACATAGTTAAATTCCCAATAAAAAGTCTTCTTAACAAAGAAGCCGCCATTTGCAAAAAATCGTAGCAACGGCTCGTAGCATTTGGGGTTAGGGAATTAACTATGTGTAAGAGAAAAATACGCATTTAGATTGGAGGCCTAGGTGGCTCAGATGGAAGAGCATTGACATAGAAAGTCAAAGGTCCTGGGTTCAAACCCCAGTCTAGGCGTATATTTTTCTTTTCAAATATAATTTGTCCATCATTAAGGTGTTTAAAAACGAATAATATTAATATTTACTTTAACTGTTAACAAAAGTGTCGTTACTTACTCATGTAAGAAACTTTTCCTCATTCCCTTGAAGGGAGTCATCAGTGCCATGGCAAATAACAGTGATCTAAATTATTAGAATCATATATCTACAAGGTGGGACATCACATCCAACAACCCACCTTTATTTTTCATGATACTGAAGTTTCAGACGATATACATCCAACTTCAGCCATAACTGATCAGTTGGGAGTTTTGGCTGAAGATGGATGTGATATCGTCTGAAACTGTAGTACTGTTTAAATATGAAATTTATGAGGTGAGTTGTCAAAAAATGTTCTCTGATGAATTTCAAAGTCTGTGAGTCTATATCTTTATGTCTGTGATATCTTTACATTTTTTACACCCATGAATACTTACTTTGAGGTTTGAGATTAATCTCCACGACATCGCTACCATAGGGGTTCGTTACGGAGCAGTTATATGCTCCAAAATGTTGTTCCTGCGATTCCCGTATAACAAGAGTACTCTTGATTCCCTCAGGAAGCGGATCTTCTAAAATGGTATAATCCTTGTCATCTGCATCCACTTCGTTACCCTTGTATGTCCACATGACATGTTCTGGCTTGGGGATGGAGAAAGCTACGCACTCCAATCGAACGTTGTCACCCTGGATGCCAAACTGCGTCCTGTGACTGATAATTGTAGGAGGTCCTTTCAGGTATATGGCAGCTTCTGCTCCTACCTCTGGGAAGCCCATCACACTGGCCTTGCAGTAGTAGCGGCCTGCAGTGTCTGCATCTACATCCAGCGTCAGATTCGCTGACGTCCCCACCACCTGCAACAAACATATTTAATTATATTTAGAAGAACAAGAATCACACAAACAAAACAAGCAATAAATGCTTTAAACTCAGTTTGGCAGAGCAAAAAATTACAAAAAATAGAAAATTAAAAATATATCAAACCATAGTTCAGAGTGTTTTAACATATGGTGCTGAAATTAAGCAAATTCCTACCAGTGAAATGAAAATAATTTTAAGTACAGAAATGGATGTTTTAAGAAGATCAGCTGGAAAATCTAGACTGGATAGAATATGAAATAAAGAAATAAAGGAAATAATGTTTGTACAAGAGGAGCTGGACATCATAGACATTATAGAAAAGAAAAGTTATTATGGAATGGATCCCAATGGAAAGGAAGACCAAAAAAAAAACCTGGATAAAAGGTGTGCTAGCAGCTATGATTATCAGAGGATTGGAAGAAGATCAATGGATGGACAGAGAGGAATGGCATTTGGTTTCTGGAAGATGGCGGCAGCTGTCATGGTACTGGATGATGATGATGACGAAAGAATGACAATACAAAGTTATTTATTCAAATGTGTTAGTACAATAAGTTGAATTAATTAGAATTTTTTATATTTTATTTAAACAAAGCACGAGTTAAAAGATTAAAAAGGCCAACCCAGCAAAACATAAAGATAAAATACTCATTACTATTAGTTTACCCTCAGGGATCCCCATCTAGCAGACATGTGGATGGCGACCACAAGGTGTCCAAGCTGAACAAAACATTGCTTCCAGTTACTTGTGTTTTGCTCTTTAATTTTATCTTTAACCGATCTGGTATTTCTTCCTTTTCTAGTACCAGATCCCTATTTTTACTTTCCTGCCCAGTCTTCCTTGCCTGACCTCTTGTTTGCTTCGACCCTGATGGTATTAGAGTATTTGATGCCAAAGGGTTCATTTATGTCTTTTCTATCTCTTTCTTTTAACCTCGTGGACACTCACCTTGAATGCCCACATAAGCTGCATGTTCAAATGCAGCCCCATTGCAACTTATAGCATAGGTATACAATGGATTCGTGTCATCAGCTATGGCTGGATACACGTAATGAAGATGAAGATTATTATTAGTTTAATTTTAACTTGGTTAGAATTCAAGTTAAATTCTAGAAGATGTTAATAATAACTGTTCTTAAAAGGCCAGGTTGCCCCGACTGGAAATTTGTCACCAATCCTATTAACATCAATATACTATTTCTATTTGCCATCCTAGTTAACTCATTTAGAATCTTTAGGTATATACCAAACAATGGTCTGGGTAGTGAAATACATATTATTGGGTTGTAGTATTTTGTTTTTTGTATATATTCATCAATTTTAATTTTTAATGACTTATATGATAAATCTAATCACAATAATACAAATTTTTGTAAGTTTAAACATTTTGAAATATTGCACCAAAAAAGTATACCATACATACCCTATAGGGAGGGGACAATTTATAAATACTCCCTTAGTTCAGTGTATAAATTTGTAAAAATTATAGTGGATCCATAGATTTATACTGTATTTATAAAGTTTTATTTTAAGGGGGTAGAATTTGAATTGGAATATATATAAATTGCTATCCTAATTGATTGCATTAAGTGATGGAAGTAACTTAATATTGTTTGATTAAATTACTACTTAGTTGGTCACGGTGGTGTAGTGGATGTTCCTTGCCTCTAGGCCCGAGGTTCGCGGGTTGAAATCCGGCCGTGGTTGATGCAATTTTTAAAGCATGGAAAACTCCAAGAGACAAGTCTACAAGAAATGTTTCTATTAGTTCCATAAGGCAATAGTGTATATATATATAAGAAGGATAAATGTTTGTATTGGATTTGTCCGGTGGTGTAATGGATAGCACGCTGGGGTACCAACACAGAGGTCCGGGTTCAAATCCCGTCCAGGCATATTTTTCTTATCATGTCATATATATATATAAGTAAATTTTAGGCCTACTCGAGAAAACATGGCTAGCCTACATACGATGCACTGGATATAACCTAAAATTCTATTCTAGGGCTGTTAATAAGTAATCACTAGAAGCGAAAAGATGGTCCCCCCTCCTTCCCACATACAGGTGCACTTCCAATGAAATAACACAACTGACAAGTGAGTAGCATTATCTTACCTTGTCAGATTATCCGACGTAGGGTTGAATAGAAGGGGCGGGAGTTCTATATGTGCCTTTTCACAAATAGTGAGCACTGTAACAGGCCTGTTCTAGACTCTATATTAACTTTATATTAAGAGAAGTCTTTAAATAATATTGAATTTAAAGTTACGAAAGGCAAAATGCGCAGATAAAAAAAGGCTGTCAATAGATAATTTGGTAAAAAAGTATTTTAATTCTTTAAAACCGAATTTGATACTGGAATTATTTTCGTAAGTAATGCCACGAGTGATTTCCAATTTATCTAGAGCATTTGGAAATCAAGAGTGGCATTTATTAGAACTATTTAACGAATAAAATTAAGCTGTTTACTCACAAATCATTATTTAAATGTAGTTATTTTAAAATATTTACATATTTAATGTAAACGGCGATTTTGAAAACAAATGGGAAATTTTTGGTTATGTTTCATTTGTTAATTACTGCAACTTGATCAAACTATTGCCAAATAGGATCACAATATTGTAAAAAATGCATTCTAGTGGAGAAATAAGTGAAACACATCAAACTGCATATTATAACCAATATTATAGGTTATTAATTCATTTTTTTCGGAAACAGCTCGGTAAAATCAGTCTGTAAAAACACAATTATTGACCACATAATTATCAAATGTGTAGGTCGAAGGAATCTGTTCATTATTTGCTATATTCAACATATTTGTTGAGAGTCAGTCACTGCAAAATAATGCTCTGACCTGTTCAGAATATTAAAAAGGAGGAGCTTTCTTTATTTTGGTAATAAAAATTCGATAATTATCGAGGTGAAACACGACTGTTATTGGTTGTAAAACAAAATTCCTTGAAACGTGATTGGCCATTGACTCTCATTTGGGGCATAAGTTAAATAGCAAAAGAAATTAAATTCAAGACAGCGGTTTGTGATGTGTGAGGAACATGTAGAAGCTGATTTCCAAGGTAACATAAATAATGATTGAATGTAATTCGAAGAGTAATCCATGTGCTGCGTTGCATGATTAAATGAAATCTCATGTTATTTCAAGAGTGCCAGAGGGGTATTTAAACATTCTGATCAATTCACGTTGGTATTTTTGTAATGCAAAGGCAATTCACAGCAAGAGAGTCTAGAGTACAATATTCTATAGTAATTCTGCCCGAGAGCAGATCCTTCACTGCAATTATAGCATTTTCATGCTATGCTTTGCAGTTTTACTAGGGAATTATAGGTGTGGTAGCTTCCCGTTGCTTTGCAAACCAGTGATGGATGATGATAATGATAAGGATGATAATGGCCGGATGATTTTCTGGGATCATTGGGCCCTAACCTTCCTGACATTTGTAAAGTACAATAATAAAAATAGAATACTGATACATAGCAAAGAAAATCTAGTAAGGACCTTCGTTAATTTATTCTAAAGGAAAAATCGCAATTTAGACTGCACATTTGTCGATATATAATTTACCTTTATGATATTTGCGAGAAGTTATAAGCGATGTTAAATAAAAGCAGAAACTTTTCAATTTATTTTGAGACGCTTACACAATTTGATCATAAAGTGTCTATGATCTTAGGATATTTAGGATCGAGGCTGTGTATGTCTATTTTCATATGGATCCACTTAAGTATTATCATACTTATTTTGTATATTACTAAAGTGTGATTAATGAGAAATGGGTAGAAAAGTTCCCACTGAAGATAATAACCGAAAAAATCTACTCATGTTGGTAAGTCGATTCGAATTCCGAATATGCGTCTTTAAACCCTATCTTCTGAGGTAACTCGCTCGATACTTTATTATTTTTGGAGTGTTGAAGAAAAATTTCAGGACAACTACGACTTTAGTGTGTTCTTTTCTCAAGCTGTGTGCAAATAATGTTGCCACGTCTGAAGATTTTCGCGCTTGTAAAAGAACCTCAAGTCTAAGTTAGAATCCGTATGCAAAATTTTGTCGGCTTTCCCATACAAGTAATAACTTGATTATCTACTACGCCTCTCTTTGAGGCGATGCCACCTAATGACATCTACAGGGAAATGAGCTTATCAAATTAGCATGGTGAAGTAAGTACTGCAAGGGAGCACCCTTGTCCCATGAGGAAATATATAAATATATATATATATATATATATATATATATATATAAGTGGACTGTAGCAAAAATAGTGGCAACACTGCAGAAGCGAAACCAGAGTTAATTGTTGTAACTTCTGTCACTTGTTAATATGTCAGTAAATGGACTCGTCCATAAGTCTCAAAGCTCATGTGCTTTGGAGAGAGAGAAAGTTAATCTCCTCTGAGTTGCCGCTCTAAGCTGTTGTGTTTCGCTATGTTTATAAAGTAGAAACACCGGTCTTGGTTCAAAATCCAATGTATCATGGCCATACAGTACGAGAATGTCATGATGTTCTTGTGGAAGCATAATGGGGAGACGGAATTACCATACAGTACGCACACGGCACACCCTGTAGCTGGTCTGTACGCGTCGGTGAGAGTGGGAAGTGTTTTTCCATCTAGCACATTCACCGGACTTAAGCCCCTGTGATTATGATTTGGTCCCTAAGATGAAAGAACCACTTCGTGACATTTTATTCCAGACTGTTCCCGAGATTCTGCTGGTATTAAGGTGGTCAGTCACAAATATCAACAGAACAAGAGCTTCTACAGGGATACTACGACTTCCACATAGCTGGCAACGAGTTGTAGACAATGCTGGGTATTTCATTGAAGGATTGCAGAAGTTTCACAAGTCTGTCACTTGTATACTATTAATAAATAGTTGCCACTATTAAAGTTACGACCTAAGTGCATATACATTGCCTTATTATTGTGTATCATACTATGTAATAGTTTTATAGGAAATAATATTGGTTTATTATTGTTAATCGCCGAATAATATGAGAATTAGGAGCCTATAGTGAAAGGTAATTCCTAGTCATAGGAAAGCTGAATGATGAGAATATATTGCTATCTCACATTATTATGCACTGGATAGACCGTAAAGGCAGTAGCACTAGCTAATATATTTTTTAACGAATTTCGAAGGAATGAAGCTCTTGAGGTTGTTCTCGTTAGAAGATTTAAAAAAATGTAGATTTTTACCGATCCTATCTAGTAGACATCGAAAATGACTATGGCCAATAGGCCCTATATGTAATGTGTGTGTGTATTCGTTAATGCTGTCGCAGCCGGAATTTCCATTTCATCGAAACCAAATTTTGCACATAGCAATGAGTTAAAAAGTAAAGTCAATTTCGTTAACTCGCAATATCGGACCATTAGGTGTAGGAATTTACCTAAAAAAACTGCTCTAGCAGTTGAAATTTTGAATGATATTCAACGAAACTCAGTATATATACTATTAAAAGGAACAGAGGAAGGCATTATAAAAAATCAGCGAAATCCGACCATAAGAAGTGACCCACTGATGCTTCACATAAGACAATTCCTTTATTTATGGGCGTGCTTGGTTGGATTTCCCCCCTCTTACCTCGTCCCGCATTTGCATTCACTTCATCTGCGGACTATACTTCTGTAGACGTTCTTACAATTTCTTTTAAGATTCATGTACCTTTTGTCTACATCTGACGAAGAATTGCATTTACTGAAAACAGATTTTATTAAATATCTTAAAAAATACAAAATGAAGTCAAGGATCAACTGAGATGTAGCACTAATTAAGAAGAAGAAGAAAACATACAAACGTGGAGATTGCCAGGTTTGCTAATAGACACTATTGCTAATAATGGTTTTGATTTACATAGATTTGTGTGCTATGAAACCATACTACATACGTCGCCATTTATTTGTTGTACACCGTGTCCCATTCAAATTTCCTAATTAATCATAACTCTCAAAGTATGCTGAATTATAAAATGAGGTTGGTATTAAAAGAAAGAGAAACTCAAAGAATTTTTGTTTTCATTGCTGCACTTAATTCATCTGTCGCATGTTAGACAATGATGACATAAAACAAAAATGGCGACTCCTCAGCAACGACAACAAACTCTTTCTGGTATGCATAAACGAAGTCAATAATTACAGTGCAAATAAATTACCGGAGAGAATATGGAGGAAATGCACCTGATGGGAAGACCATTAAGGCATGGCTTGAGAAGTTTCTGGCGACTGAAAGCGTTAAAAAAGAACCAGGAGGTGCTCGTACACGTGTTTCAGAAGAAAAGATTGAAGAAATGGTGCACATATAGAGGTGTTTTAGTGTGTGGCAAAGAAAATTCTTTGAGGTTCTGTTTCGTTTAATACCGGCCTCATTTCATAATTCCGCATACTTTGTTAGTTATGATTAATTAAAATGTGGGAGGTTTGAATGGGACACCCTGTATTTAAACTGCTAACTAAACATTATATCCACGTACAATTTTTAACTTTATTAATGATATTTAAATATTTTCGACCCCTCAGGGGTCCTCATCTAGGGGATATGTGGATGGCGACCACAAGGTGCCCAAGCTGTGCAAAACATTTCTTCCACTTACTTGTGTTTTGCACTCTTTTAACTTTACTATCTAACCTCTCTTGGTTAACTCTTGTTTTTTCGACCCCGACGCTATTAGGGCATCCGAGGGCTAGGGAGTCTTTCCTTTCTTCCATTTCTTCTTTCCTTTATTTTCTTTTCTTCTCCAGAAAAGCCTGACCAGAGGCTATAAGATGGCAGCCCAATCACTGGTCTTGCCTTCCTTTGGCCAGCAACCAATTGAAGGGACTATTATTATGCTTTCAAGTCTTATACGAGAATTTCCCTCAAACACTGGAGGGAAAATTTTCTATAAGATCGTAACAGGCCTTGGCCTAATACTTGGAGGAAGAAGAAAGAAGAAGAAATATTTTCGATATTATAGCAGATATTATATCAGAAAATCTACAGTTACCAAATGGGGATAGCGTATACTATGACGCAGAATCCACTTGGGAACGGAATGTCTGATGTGAGTGGTATATGTTAATGTAATACATAGGTAATGTTAATACGGAAGGTACATGCAGACTACGCCTACTCTATGCAAATAATATGGTAACATATTAACACAAGTTCCTCAATACAAATTACTGTTTTGTGCGAAATTACTTAAGCCTAGAGACTTCATTCATTACTTTATGGGAGGAAAGGAGATTAACCCTTAAATTGGCAGACAGCAATTTCAGGTATCGGTTATTTAAATGTAGCGGATCGCACTAAAAACGAAATCGTACGTAACTGTTATTATTATTGTTATTATTATTATTATTATTATTATTGCGTATATTGTGTAATTCCACACACATTTCAGAAATTTCTTATCGTTAGATTTCTTCTGTTTTATTAAAACTATTATATACATTTAAACAATTGATGTATCATATAGGACACATTGCGTATTAAACATAAGAGTACTAGAGAATAAAGTTTTTAGAAACATTTTTGGACCAAAGAGAGATGAACAGACAGGTGAATGGAGAAGACTAAAAAACAGTGAACAACATGGTCTTTATAGGAAGCCAGATATAATACGAACAATCAAGTCTCGTAGACTGCGATGGGCAGGACATTTGGCACGAATGGGAATGAAAGATGTGCATGGAAGCTTCTTGTAGGAAAACCAGAGGGAAAACGCCCAGTTTGTAGACCAAGAATAAGATGGGAGAATAACATTAACTATGATTTCAGGGAAGTAGATTATACAGGGAATGATTGGAAAGCATTAGCTCAGGATAGGGATGTGTGGAGAGCTTATGTATGTGCGGCCATGAACCTATGAGTTAGTGACTTCATTCTATTATAGGCCTATAGTCTTCTAACCTAGGGCAGGTCTTTCAGTGCAATAATGGCGTTTTCATGCTATGCTTTGCAGCTCTACTATGTAATTATAGGTGTGGTAGCTTCCCGTTGCTTTCCATACCGGCGAAGGATGATAATGATGATGGCCAGATGATTTTCGGGGACCTTAAAGCTACCTGATGTTTGTCCTACACGTCGGAAAAAAAAAACCGGAAGAAAACCTCACCTAGGAAGCACACCCGAGAATCAAACCCGGGCGCGATACGTGACAAGTTAGCACGTTACCTCGTGACCACAGCGATGAACTTTAGTGAGTTCATAATACTTAAAATTTAGGAATATTGTCAGCAGTTAGATGTGATAGATGAAAATAAATTTATCGAGTCAAAAAGTAATCAGTACATTGCTGTGATGTCGGGGTACGGTCGTTGGCCCGTACACAGCTGCGGATTTTGTCTTCGGTCGGAACAAATTTGCTGGGTAAGGTTTCTTCGGAGTTTTTCCTCACATGTAAGACAAATATCGGGAAACTTTAAGGGCAAACAGTCTCTGAACACAATATGTAACCTGGCGTTCAGATCTGAGAATTTATCGTCTCACCACAATTTTGGCATTAGGTCACAAGATAACCATCTGATAAAAGTACCTCTTCACGACACCTCTCTTTATTCTACTTCTTTCACAGTAGCCAATGCCCGCTCTTGGAATTCCCATTCTCAAGATATCAGATGTTGCCGCAAATTTGACAATTTTTAAGTCAAATTCATAAAATAATTTGTAAAATGTTTATTTCTGCTTCAAACAATAACATTTATTCTATATAACTAACTAACTCATCGAACCCGTAGGTTCATGGCCGCGCGGATATAAGCTCTCCATACATCCCTAACCTGGGCTAATGTTTTAGAATCATCCCCTGTATAATGTTATTCTCCTCTCATTCTTGGTATACCAACTGGACGTTTTCCCTCTGGTTTTCCTACAAGAAACTCCATGCACCTCTTTCATCCACCATACGTGTCACATGTCCTGCCCATATTTTATATCATTAGTAATTTTATTATTATCCATTATATTTTTCTATCGTGCAATTTTTATATTTTATTTGTTAAATTTAAGAATACACATCGGTGTGGTATCTTCGTTGCCGGGTTCAATCCCGGGACTTTCCAAACCTGTAAGACAAAATGTGGGAAACTTTTAAGGCTCAAAATAGTCCACGAACATCACCTGACATTACATTTTTTAAAATAAAATTTGCCTTGTTCACTAAGAATTTATGAATGAATATACAACTCAGCATCCAACTAAAATAAGTGGCCAGATGTACTCGTATATTCTGTGACATATCGCAGAGCTGACAACAATGTATTACAGAATATTTCTTATAAAGTAAGATTGGCGTTAATTGTAAGAGGGCGGATCGGAAAGTAACGCACAATAATTGTTTTCTGCCTTGGTATTGCAGCTAGAATGTTGAAATTTCACAGATATATAGTTTGAAGTTTTCACTACAGATGGTATTTTTTTCTCAGGTGTACCTCTTGCGAGAGAAGCTTGAACTATGCAACAAAGATGGCGCGCATGCTACAGTCGTCCACCTGTGAGGATCGGAAAGTAACGCACAATAATTTTTTTCTGCCTTGGTATTGCAGCTAGAATGTTGAAATTTCACAGAGATATAGTTTGAAGTTTTCACTACAGATGGTATTTTTTTCTCAGGTGCACCTCTTGCGAGAGAAGCTTGAACTATGCAACAAAGATGGCGCGCATGCTACAGTCGTCCACCTGTGAGGAACAGAGAAGTGTTGTTCGGTTTTTGTGGGCCAAAGGGCATAAACCCAGTGAAATTCACAGGGACATGCGTGGCGTGTATGGGGATGATTGTATGGACCGTAGCAAATTCTCCAGGTGGTGCACATTCTTCCAAGAGGGACGCGTGAACCTTAGTGATTCGCCACGTGATTCGCCTTAGTGATTCCTGGCCGGCAAATGCTTTGAGACAGATGTGGAAGTGAAATCAGCAATGCGCAGATTGCTACACTCCAACCAAACGGACTTCTACGAACAGGGCATATTGAAACTGGTAACACGATGGGAAAAATGTGTTGAGAAAGTTGGTGACTATGTCGAAAAGTAGGTAAAAGATGTAAGTTCATTTGTGATTTTTTTCCTTTTTTTTACTATTAAACTTTTTAAAAAAAAAATTATTGTGCGTTACTTTCCGATCCGCCCTGTGGACGACTGTAGCATGCGCGCCATCTTTGTTGCATAGTTCAAGCTTCTCTCGCAAGAGGTGCACCTGAGAAAAAAATACCATCTGTAGTGAAAACGTCAAACTATATCTCTGTGAAATTTCAACATTCTAGCTGTAATACCAAGGCAGAAAAAAATTATTGTCCGTTACTTTCCGATCCGCCGTCGTATCATTTTTATTTTTTGTGTCTTGTCTTAAATATTTTCATGTTGTCTCGAAGGTGGCTATGGTATTGAGCTGAATAATATTCCAGAGAGGCCCTGCATGTCCTCGTGTGTTCAGAAAAGTATTTGTGATCCAGAATTTAAAATCCTCTCCCGACAGGTCATGTTGCTGTAAGGCCCGGCATGAAAAAGAGCTTATAAGGTAAAGAAATAAATAATAGTATATTACGATTAGAGGTTGAGAAATGTGGTTTTTACAGAATCTAGGAAAATGTTTAAAACCCGAGGGATAGAGTGTTTTCAAAATAATAAATAGTAGTACAATAATAACAACTTTGTTGGAAACATTTGCGTTCATTACAAACAATTGACTAACGTTAACAGTGTGGGCAATGTTCATTACCGGTAGTTGAAACAACAGGAGGCCGTGAGACCACATACTGATAATTACGTATTTATTGTTTTATTCCTCCATCCATAGTAATTCTGCCCGAGGGCAGGTCTTTCACTGCAATCATTGCATTTTCATGCTATGCTTTGCAGCTTTACTAGGGAATTATAGGCGTGGTAGCTTCCCGTTGCTTTCCACACCGGTGAAGGATGATGATGATAATGATGATGGCCGGATGATTTTCGGGGACCGTTGGGCCCTAAGCTTCCAGACATTTGTCTTACAGATGAGAAAAACACCGAAAAAACCTCACCCTGTCCCGACCGGGAATCGAACCCGGGTCCGCTGCGTGACAAGGCAGCGTGCTACCTCGGGACCACAGCGGTGGACTTATAATTTTATATTGTTTCAAATAAAGTTCAATTCATTTAAAATGCAGTGATTCGTTTCCTATAATGTATATTAACACTACCTTATGGATATGTTTTGTATATACATTGTATGTAGTATACATAGAGGGCAGTGGTTTTACTTCCCACACAATTAGCGACGATCACGATATGCGAATATGTCCAATGTGCGGGAACTTTGAAGATGAGATACATATATTAGGAAAATGTAATGATTTAGAATATTGGAGACGTCAGTTATTACCGGAAAGATTTCTAAATTCAAATCGGGAAAGATTGGCATGCTACGAGTTATTGGTAAATCCAGAAAATTGGATAAACCTCGGTAAATTTCTGGACAAAACGCGAAAAATAAGGACAACACTCATTCATGAATAAATATATGTTATCAAAATGCAATACCATTAATTATTAACAATTATATATAAATTTAATTAGGGTATAATGCTGTTGTGTTATTATTTAATTGTAATATTAATGTGTTTTCTTTATGTAATTGTAATGTTAATGTTTTTTTTAGTGTATAATGCTATTGTGTTATTACTTTTTAGTGTATAATGCTATTGTGTGTTATTATTTAATTGTAATATTTTTATTGTGTTTTCTTTATGTAATTGTAATGTTATTGCTGTTTTTGTTTATTTTTCTTTACACTAGTACCAATTATTACTTTATTGTAACGGACTGTCAACAGCACGTACGGCTTACTGCCCGTGCGACCCATATTTGTAAATAATATTGTAAATATCTTACTTTTTGTCTAATAAAGTCCTACTACTACTACTTCCCACATGCGTTTTGTAATATGTAATATTACAGTACAGTTATTTTATTACGGTATAGTTATTTAGGTTGGCAACTCCGAAATGTAGGAAGTTGAACATTCAATCATGGTCGCCATTGCTGTAAGTACGACAAAACGCACTATCGCCTTTTAAAGTCTATAGTATGTAATATTTTTCATAAGTAATGCCACGAGTGATTTCCAAATTATCGATAAATTCACGACTCACGAAGTGAGGAGTGAATTTATGTAAAGAATTTGGAAATCAAGAGTGGCATTTGTTAGGACTATTTAACGAATAAAATTAAGCTGTTTACTCACAAATCATTATTTAACTGTAGTTATTTTAAAATATTTATATATTTAATGTAAACGCGATGTTTGAAAACAAATGAGAAACGATTGGTACGCTTCAATTGCTTCTTTTATTTATCACTGCAACCAGATCATATTATTTATTGCCAAAGGAACGCAATATTGTAAGAATGCTCTCTAGTGGAGAAAAAATGAAACACATCATTTCTGATGTCGTATGATGTAAATATGATAATTATATTTTTCTGGATTGTTACCTGGGAAAAAATACATTTAAGAAAGTGCAAACAGTGGTTTCTTTTTTTAGTGGTATAATAAATTGCTACAAATGTTTTTTAATTAACTCCCGCATGCGGCATGTGTTGATATTCATGCACTATATATACAATCTGGTAGCCGTATTTCTCACTGGCTCAGTCACTGCAAAATAATGGTCAGCCCTGTTCAGAATATTAAAAAGGAGGAGCTTTCTTTAATATGGTAATTATAACACTGATAAATATTTCGTGAAACACGACTCTGATTGGTTGTAAAACAGAAATCATTGAAACGTGATTGGCCATTGAGTCCCATTTGGGGCATGAGTTAAATAGTCTATTATAACCATTCTACATATAATAATTCATGTTTATTGCAATTTGGTTACAGGTCCAGTCCAGCCTCATGGGTTAGTGAACAGAGTTTCTGACTATAGTTCATGAAGTCCCGGGTTCGATTCCCGATCAGACCTAGGATTTTTTCCTTAAACGGAATTATTTCTGCGATTGTCCTTGGCCTGGAATTTAGGTTAAGTTTAGGTTGAGCACTCTCCTGGTGCTCCATTACCATTTATCACCCATCATATCAGCGGTGTAACGTAACTCCGCCTTGCAGGTGATAAAGCCAGAAATGTCAAGAAAGACAACCTGGCAATGAACAAATAAAAGTAAGACTAACAAGGAAACTGTTAACCACTGCATGCTGAAATCTATCTTGAAACTTCTTCCAGAGAAGCGTTGTGATGTACTAAGGCTGTGTCCAAAAAATTATAAGCCGTTATTAACCGGAAGACACTAAAATCCAGCGCCAAATCTCTCATATAAACTTTAGGGAAGTAATAAAACATCTGAGTTGATAGATTGGCTAACCCTCTTTACCTGCCGTCTCACCTCACTTCACTCCGCTATTATTCATGCAGGGATACAATCTGCTCCGTACAGTGGGTTGACACTGCTAGATTCTGGCTTTGATTTCTGTGCCTTGCAGTTAAAAACGGCAGTTTTTTACAGGACCTTGGTAAATCACAACGCTTCTCTGGGAGAAATTTCAAGGTATGTTTCGGCTTGCAATGATTGACAATTCCTTTGTAAGTATTGAAAATTTTATCTGACCTGGTTGGGTGGTATACAATACCTCAATGCCTTAACTCTGCCAGGTAAAATGAAGATATTATTATTATTATTATTATTATTATTATTATTATTATTATTATTATTATTATTATTATTATTATTATTATTAAAGGTTGAAAAACACATATGAATCATGGGGTCTCATAGTAAATCTACAAAAAAAAAAACATGTTATTTGGCAATAAATATCAATGAAAGAGAAAATTTAATATTGGAAGAAGGAATTCAAATAAAGCAAGTGCAACAATCTAAATAGGCCTATTTCGGAATAATTATGGATAACATTGAAGATATAGGCAAAGAAAACATAAAGCATATAATTAAATTGAGTAGCAAAATAATATCGTCGTTAAATTCCATATAGTGGGATAAGCATATTTGGAAAGACACAAAAAATATATTGGTAAAATATCGGTGGAATCTGTTGCAATGTAAGGAAGTGAGATATGTACAATCAATAAGTACTACAAGAATAGACTAATGGCTCTAGAAATGGATTATTTATGCAGAAGTGCCAGAAAGTCAAAATCAGAACATGTCACAAATAAGGAAATTAGAAACATAATGGAAGCAGAAGAAAGCATAATTGAAAGAATTGAAGAGAAGGAATTAAAATGGTTAGGGCATATTTTAGGAATGGAAGATGAGTGATGGTCGAAATTACTATATCAATGGCAACCGACCAGAAAGAAGAAAAGAGAGAGACTAAAGTTAACAAGGAAGGAAAACATGAGGATAATAATGCAAGCAAGAGGGCTAAACATTGAAGATGCCCAAGATCTTAGGTTTTGAGGTTTAGTACGGAAAGACGGCAGCAGCTGTAAAAACCTGAAGACAGATAGATTTATTATTATTATTATTATTATTATTATTTACATTAATATTACTTCCCTATAGTGTTTATATTGCATATAGTGAGCCTAACGAAAAATAAATAAATGATAAAAATAAATATCAGCTTACTAATGTACAGAGATTTTGTTTACAAAAAATTAA
Organism: Diploptera punctata; assembly: GCA_030220185.1. Classification (NCBI taxonomy): domain Eukaryota; kingdom Metazoa; phylum Arthropoda; class Insecta; order Blattodea; family Blaberidae; genus Diploptera; species Diploptera punctata. Next base: position 1,682,049 of record JASPKZ010000831.1, read on the forward strand.
TTAAATTTCAGAAATTGAAATATTTTCCTCATAGGCAAATATGAGAGGATTTTTCCTTGTAGATCAGACTTGTAGTTGTATTAGCTTATACATTACAAAGCAACGAGGAAAACATTTAAAAACACGAATCGGATTTCATAAACGAAGAATTTGTGTGGAAACACTACATATTCAAATGCCGTCTCGATAGATGCGTAGCTAATGCGTGAGGCTGTCCAGACTGGGATCCCAAGTTTGATTCCTGGCAGTTTCAGAGAGGCATTGATAGTGGGCCATACTAGGATTTTTTCGGGATTTTCTCGGAGTTCTTCCGTTTCCCGAATTTCATCCCACCAACATTCTATTAAATAATACTGAAAATTGGGATTGGAAGTCAATATGATAGTACTAAAGAATGGTCACACGTAGAAATACATTATTAAGCCTAAATGGAATAGATCATTTACTGAACAACAATTAAGGGAAATTTTGAAGGAGTGACGTAAAGTAAGTATCTATGAACAATAATTACGAATAGGAATATGGTGCCGTTATTATACATTTATATCGTAATTATGTTTAGATACCCCGTGCTGAATACCCGGCGTTGTTCGGGAATCTACTTATCCCGATCATCTTGGCATCAATGAAGCTGAAAGATAAGAAGGTTATTGTGAGTTAACCGTAAAGAATAGACATGTGCTATCGCGGACTTTTTTTGTAGAATCTTTTTTTTAGATATTCATTTGTATGTATATTAATTTGGTGTATTTGTTTTGGATTAGGCAGCGTAAGACAAATACCGTCCAAAAAGCTATCTTTTAGTGCACCGATGCACTTCTTTTTTGCTCCGATTCTATAGTAATGACGGTAATATATTTCGGTCATTTGCTGCAACAACGATTTTTCAGGAGAAGCGTTTGAAGTTTTATATACTGTCATTCCAAGTCTCGCTGCGATATTAACTAAGATATCGTGTTTTTTTAGATATGACAATGTTACAGCAAATGAGCGATATGTTAATTGTCCCATAAAAAATCTCTAAATGATGGTAAAAACTCCATTCAAATTGGTCAAGTAGTTTTTGAGTCCATAAAGGGCAGACAGACTCACAGTCGTTCGTTTTATATATAATGATTTAATCTTTATGTATAAAACGAACGATCTTAGGGACCAAGGAAGACCAAAACATCGGTGGAAAGATCAAGATCATCTTCGCTAGGTTTACCGTACAGGCCACATGGCCTAAAACGAATTTGTTCATGATGATGATGATGATGATTTAATCTTGATAATGATAGCTTAGCTACCGAAACGCGTCGTCGACATTTAAATTTTTCAATACTAGTAAAATGCATATCAAATTCCGTTGAGGTGAAGTCATATGATGAATTTTTAAAAATTAAAATGTACCTGTTGGTAGGTGCCGTCGTCCTATACATCACCGTACACAACAACGAGTAGCGGAAGCTCAACCTGCCGAAGATGGAAGATAACTTCCGAAAGCGCTCCAGTTATTTTTTAATATACAATATTTTAACAAAGTTGTGGACGACGACACCTACCAACAGGCACATTTTAATTTTTAACTTTCATCATATTTAAATTTTTGTTTGGCTGATCGAGTTTTGAGTGATATGAATAATATATGTAAGTAATTTAGTGTTAAATTCATCCGTGTAAAAGTGAATAATATAAATTTTAAAAAGTAAACATTTGAGAGATCATAACGAAATGTTTGAATAATCTCTCGTAAGTAAATAGGTTTCTGGCGCACTCTGTATACAGTCTTCAATATGTAACAGATATGACTTGCACACATCTCAGTTGAATGATATATTAACTATATTCAGATTTTACTGCATATGACTTTCCTCCCTTTAACTGAAACGGCCGAAAATCCATCTCCGGACGAGCAGGAGAGGGGAGCAGGAGGCACATGTCAAATAAATCGCCACAGGTACACTGAACTTCAGAGAATGTTTGATGTTTACAGAAACATTAAAGTCAGGATTACGCCAACCGTGGCAACACGACACATACATCGAACTCAATGGTTTTGAAATGCATGTATTTATAAAAGACTGGTTTGTGCATCCATTCAACCATGAAAAATAAAAACTCAGAATTGTGCTTATAGATGACACACAGAACACGACTATATATATATATATATATATATATTATTCAGGATTGTTTCTGTTATTTACACGGGTATCCTCAACCAAAATACACAATTTTTTCTTCCACACTTCCAGGTCTTGCGTGTCTGCTTCTGTCATATTTCTCTTCTTCATGTTGTTTTGAATTCCCTTTATCCACGTTGGCTTTGGTCTACCACGTTTCCCTTTTCCAGGAGGTATTCTTTTTAATACATCTGTGTTTGTTTCTGTGTCCCTTCTTCTCAATACATGCCCATTCCATCTTAGTCGGATTTCTTCAATCTCTTGTACAATATCCTTTTCAACATTCATTATTTCTCTTATTGTATTATTTTTTATTTTGTCTAATTTTGATATCCTTGCCAATCTTCTTAAAAAGTCCATTTCTGTGAATAATAATTTATATATACATATATAAGTCCACCGCTGTGGTCTCGAGGTAGCGTGCTGCCTCGTCAGGCAGCGGGCCCGGGTTCGGTTTCCGTCGGGACAGGCTCCTGGGTGAGGTTTTATCTGTGTTTTTACTCACCTCTAAGACAAATGTCAGGAACCTTAGGGCCCACCGGTCCCCGAAAATCATCCGGCCATCATTATCATCCTTTCCATTATCATCATCATCCTTCACCGATGTGGAAAGCAACGGGAAGCTACCACACCTATAATTCCATGGTAAAGCTGCAAATCATAGCACGAAAATGCTATGACTGCAGTGAAAGATCAGCCCTCGGGCAGAATTACTATATATATATATATATATATTATAATTAAATATTTGGCATTCAGCAATGCAAGCTTAATATGACATGATAAGAAAAATAAATGCTTGGACGGAATTTGTTATAGTAGCTACTAGGTGGCAATGGAGACCGAGTTCCCGCTACATCTCGTAATAATTGAGAATATATATATATATACATACATATATATATATATATATATATATATATATAAGAGAAAAATAAATGTTTGTACTAAATTTCCTTGGTCCCTCCATGGTATCTTTACCCTGTCGTGGTGGAGTGGCTTGCGTGCTTAAATTATCCTGAGAGCTATGCCGGCGGTAGCATTGCTGCCGATAGGGTTACCCATGCCGGACTGGTCGAAGGTGATAGGCCAGACGAAAAAAGTACCTTGGGCGAAAGAGTGACGATCTTTCACCGTAAAAATACAACCGTCAAGAAATGCAGACATGGGTTCATCTGGGGTAAAATTTTCCAGAGGTCAAATAGTCCCCCCCATTCGGTTCTCCGGGCGGGGACTACTTCAGGGAACCCATGCCAAAGGCTCAAACTATATTTCCTTGGTAGCGTAATCGGTAGCGCACTGGGGTGTATCAATCCAGATGTCCGGGTTCAAATCCTGTCCAAGCAATTATCTTTATCTTGTCAACTTGCCCGCCCCTACAATACGCCCCATTATCATCTGGTTTCTTCCTCCATACATCCACTCCCATAACCTTGAGATCTTGTTCCATGTTATCTATCATGTTGGTAGGTATTTTAACTTTTCGCTTGCCATCAATTTTATTTAATGTAACTTTTCCTGATTCCTTTTCTCTGAACAGTTGGCCAAACCATTTTATTGGAGCTTTAATCACGTTGACTAAACCAGTGTCATTATACATTCTGTACAGTTCATCATTATATCTGATGGGCCAGATGCCATTTTCACACATTGATCCAAAAATTTGCCTTAAAATTTTCTTTTCGAATGTTTTTAGTTATTTTTTTTTTGCACCTTGATTAATGTCCAGGCCTCGCTGTTATAGAAATATTTATCATATAACTGAAAATTCTTGTCTTAGAAATGTCATATAAAAATCTAACAATTAAAAAAAATTCTTACTTCTATGTCGATGGGGTTCCCTATGTAATTACTTGTATCAATTACACAGCTCTATAAAAAAGAATTGTTTTCCTGGATATCTCAGCGAATATCTATGTTTTCAAGTGCACAGTTTACGAATATATTCATGAAAGTGCTGAATGTGCTCTAGTTTTTAAACAGTAAACGGCTTGTTACTAATAAAATTTGTTTCCAGTCATGATTTGATTTCTGCGCATTTTTTTCGCACATAGAAACATCACCTGATCCCCACTCTCGCACCCCTCACTCCTAACATCGGCCGTGATCTCAGTTATTTGACAAAATTATTCACGACGTGCATCTGGATATGATAAAACAATTTGTCAAAGCGTTGGACAAGGAAGGAGAATGTTTCAAATACATTTGTAGAAAATTTACTAAATTCAGTATGGAAAAATTAAAAGGCGGAATATTTGATGGTCCTAAAATTCGGCAATTGATGAAAGATGCAAATTTTATCAAAGTTATGACGGTTCCGAAATCTGAGGCTTGGAACGGTTTTGTATTGGTAGTAGAATTTCCTAGGTAGCTATAAAGCACCAAATTATAAAAAAAAAATTGTGCAAAACATGTTGACAAGCTTCAAGATTCTAGGAGCAAATATGAGTATAAAGTTACATTTTTTCCACAGTCACCTGGGAAGATTTCCGGATAATTTAGGAAATTATAGTGACGAACAGGGAGAACGCTTTCACCAGGATATAAAAGTAATGGAGGAAAGATAATCAGGGTAGATGGGACCGTCACATGATGGCAGATTACTGCTGATCTTTAAAAGAGATTGTCTCCTAAAAAATTGTAGAAGAAAATCTTGTAAAAGGCGATTCATTAAAGTATACCATGGGTTTTCGACATTTTTTTCTTTCTATTTACGTCGGTGTATACTAATTTTTCAAAACAAAATTGACATTATAAATATATCTGTTTTTTTTATATTTTTGGATTTTTGTAGTGTAAAATGAAAATAAAGAATAAAAAACCAGAGCAAATCTTCCAAAAGCATTTATAGTTTCATAAATTATGAGCATAAATATATCCGAAATTAATCTTATATCAAGGGCAAGAAAACTACTGTTGACCAGTGTTATAGGATAGTCAAAATATAGTTTTTAGATCAGTGGCTTACAATGTTAATTCTCAAAATGTTTAAGAAATATTTTTTGTCCACAGATGAGATAAATATGTAAGTTAAATTGTATAAAAAGAACTGAGTGACGCAGTCACGTCCTCAGCTATCTGTATTTTAAATTGTGGAGTGCTTTTGAACCATCGTTCATCGCCAGTAGGCCTATATATTAAACTATAGCTACATGTTGTGGGGATTTTATAAATGAGTTGTAGCTGATGCGATTTTCTTTCTCGGCTTTTTAAAATTTAAATTTTTTTCCAAAACATCCAACATTAACATGTATTACTTGTAATAAATTATATATCGGAAGAATAACTAACTGGCTTCAGAACCCGGAGGTTCATGGTCGCGCGACATAAGCTCTCGATACTTCTCTATCCGAAAATGTTTTACAATAATTCTCTGTATAATTTACCTTCCTCAAATTACGGGTAATGTTATTCTCCCACATCATTCTGTATTTTAACTTGTGGTGGAGTGACTTCCGTGCTTAAATGACTCCGAGAACTATGGCGGCGATAGCACTGTTACCAAAAGGGTCACCATGCCGGAACCGACAAAGGCGATAAGCTAGTCGGAAAAAAAAACCTTAGTCGAAAGAGTGATAATCTTTCACCGTAAAACATAATCTTCTAAAAACAGGGACATAGGTTCGACTGAGGTAACATTTGCTGGAGATAAAAAAAGAAACCAATTCGGATCTGCGGGCGGGGACTACTTCAGAGAATCTATGGACAAGCTTGAACATAGTGACATGTACGTAGGAACATGGAATGTTAGGACATTATATATCGTAAGAACCATTAGAAATGCCAATATAAGATTTAAAAAAACTTGAAATACTGCATTAAACACACTACTGAAACAGACCACCAAATAGATAAAATTAATAACATGCTTTGATAATTCGTAAATAAAGCAATGGCAATAAAATAAATATTTTGGAAGAAATTGAATATTTAAAAGAAACCAGAAACGAAAGAATGTTAAACGAAAACATACCCACCTACCGCAATCTCCTTTGCAAAATCCTCACAATACGAATCACAACTTGAATAAGTTCTGATGATAGATAACGGTTCCAAACCCCTCCTCATTTAAAATTATTGTTGAGAAAAAATGGGTAACTCAGATACGTTGAATTAAATATTTCTGTCTTGTGCTGCGCGGTTTTGTCCCACGCGAATTTAAGAAATTTTGTATGTCATAAATACCAATACTACTACTACTACTACTACTACTACTGCTACCACTGCTACCACTACTACTAATCCTAATAATAATAATAATAATAATAATAATAATAATAATAATAATAATAATTGTATAGTGTTCTGACCGAGGGCAGAGCTTTATCTGTAATCATAGATGATAATGATAATGATGATGATGGCCGGATGATTTTCGGGGACCGTTGGGCCCTAAACTTTCCTGACATTTGTCTTACAGGTGAGGAAAAACACCAAAAGGAATCTCACCAGGAGCCTGTCCCGACTGGGAATCCAACCCAGGCCCGTTGCGTGACAAGGCAGCACGCTACCTCGAGAGAGACCACAGCGGTGGATATAATAATAATAATAATAATAAGAAGAAGAAGAAGAAGACGAAGATCTTTGGGCCGTCATATGAAACGCTGGAGGAAAATTTTGTATAGAATCGTAATAGGCATTGGCCTAATACTTGGAAGGAAGAAGAAAATAATAAAAAAATAATAATATAATAATAATAATAATAATATAGCCTGGCTGTATTTGCAGATATAAATATATATTTAATACTATAAACTCTGTCTGCAGTAGTGCCATAATTCAATTTAATTGATTTGCATTCCTCGTAAAATATTCAATAACCCTGCCATAATTATGGTTGATTAATTTTCCATGCGTGTTTAATTCAGAATTCCTGCTTACTGGCTACAGGCAACCCTCCCAGGGAATTAGCCAACATATGTATTAGGGAAGGCATAAGTCCTATAAAAGGAATACGAATAATGGGGAAGAAAAAAATCTACATATGTCTACTTCATTCACTGCGTTTTAAAAATTATGTTAAAAAAAGTGTTCACTTATCCTCTAAATTTAAACTATTATTATTATTATTATTATTATTATTAACATCATCATCATATTGATAATCATAAGGGTAGAGGCCTACTGGCCCGTACCGCTCCCTATTGTTAAGTGTGGTAGGTCATCTTTACAGCGTTTGTCTCCGTATGTTCTTCTTACCCTGAGATCTGTAGCACAATTTTTGATTTTAGAAATGCAGGTGTAATACATTATTTGGATGTATTGATGCCTATTACTTTTATTTATTTCATTTTTTCACTGAAATTTTATTATACTTGTGGTTCATTCATTACATTTTCGTACCTTTTTATGAACCCTTAAAGAATATCCACCTATGGACCTTCACGAAACGCATTTCTGAAGTATTAATTTTGTTTATAAGATTTTATAAATGGCCATATCTCGGACCCATATATCAAGAAATATATCTTGAACTATATAGATAAGAAGAGAATTATGCTCGAAAGTCCCGTGTCGTAGCGGAAATTTGAGGAATTTGAGTAGCTACACTAAGTTACGACTCCAGGTTGAGAAAACCAGCTATAACGGCTGGGGGACCCGACATGATGAACACATGTCACCCCTATACTGGCTGTAGATCATACACCTCTGTGATTAACACATGTGGACGTGAGGCCAGCAGCCGGCTGGTAGGCCTAGAGCCTTCAAGACCTGACACCACGGAGAAATAAAATCATAAGGCACGTAAATGCCTTACAAAAAGTAGTGGCTAATCTAAGGAAACGATAGGAATGAAAAAAACGATAAAACTATAATGTGTGTGATAATAGGTTTCTTATTTGTATTAATTTTAATCAACTACTTGCCAGTTTGTAAATTTTAATTAGAATTCACTTAATCGGAGAACTGCAATGTTATTTTTATGAATTAATTGAAAGTTAAATTCTGGTTTTATGCGCTACGGTAACATTTATGGGTGTGTGTTTTCAGATGTATTTGCATTTATAAATTGGAATAAATAAATAAAATAAAACAAACCACGAAAACAAACAAGTATATAAATAAGTGAACAACACACATTCATACAGGTTTAATGCAATAAATTTCAATATGATTTTATTCAATAAATTATATCTGACAATTCAAATCAAATTAATTTTCATTGCGTATAAAAGTCATTTAATTAATTTAATGAATATAACAACCTTCAATTTAATACAATAATTCAATAAATTTATGGAAGGAAAATTTATGAAGCTAAGCTCTATATGGAGCAGTTTTCGACATTTTTTTACGTCGGCGGCAAGCGGACCCGGCTTCAGCTCTTGACGTTACTGGTAAACGGGGGCTCGCTACAGTCAATATTTCTCTTTGTGTCTCTCTCCCTGCCTCCAAGGACTCAGAACACACATAGCCTACTAATATTCCACCAAAGAAAATTAACAAAATATAACAAAATATAATTATGTGCCCTAGGTAGTGGCAGGCTACCTAAATTTAATTAATTATTTATTTATTTAGCAGGTTTTACAATGTTTCATAACATCTTCCTGCGTCCAATTAATTACTGTCATTCTCCTCCACATCTCTGTCATTCCAATCTCTATCGTCCAATCCTTTTCCCCATGCTGTTCAAAACACCATCAATGCACGTTATTTTTGGTTGTTCTCATCTTCTTCACCAAATGGCCGATATTTTTCAAAATATACCTACAAAACGCCCTAACACAATGGAAAAGCAAATGTTGACCTATGGGAACGAAGTTAGAAGAAAATACGATTTGTTTGTTGCTATTCGCTGATGATCAGCTACTGATGGTTGAAGATTACAATGATTTAGAGTATATAACAAGAAAATAGAAGGAGGAATATTAAAAATGGGGATTAATGATACATTTGGACAAAATGAAGTATATGGTAACAGGAGATAAATCCAAAGATCTGATTTTTATAAGACGGATATGGAAAAATAAATGCGTGTGACGAATGTATATTTGGGGACAAAAATTAGTGCAGATGGAAGTCAAGATGCTGAAATTAATGAGAGGAAATTTACGGGCAAATCTGCAATATCAAAATTAAATTAAGTTTTATGGGATCAAAATATAAGTTATAATAAATAATAAAAATAATAATAATGATACTAATAATAATATTAGTAATAGTAATGATAATAATAATAACAACAATAATAATAATAAGATATAAATTTACATAACATATAATTTTGTAGTAGAGAATGTAAGAGTTTTATTCTGAAGGAGTGCAATTATTTCACAGTTGAAGCACATAAGCGATGGCCGGTATTTTGTCGTGTACAGAATTCCACATTTTCCTAGGTCATGCCCTGACAGATATGCATATTTTATGAGGTGGGGACCCGAGCTCTGCGATCTTCAGATGCATGGCGCGGAAATGGGGAGCATTACTCCATAGACATTTATATACATTAGGAAGGATTGGCCCACTCTGTAACGATGCATCATTCTAATCCTCTCTGCTGATTCTGCTGGCTGCCAACTACTGCAAAATTCAGGTCTACATTTACTCATCTTTATAATGAACATTTTAAACTTTTTCAGTTTGTTTCCAAACAAAGGTTTACTAAATACATACGAGGATGGATCGGAAAGTGACACACAATATTAAAAAAAAAAGTTTAATAGGTTAAAAACACAAATATAACAACGTGGATACTGCAAAAGTGTTATAAATGTTTATTCATGTTTGTCTTTATACTTAGGAGGGTTTTTAGATTCTATTTTTAATTCCTGTCATTTGTAAACATTTCGTTATTTTGCAAAATTGAGGCTTCTATGGTTTTGTTAGTGACATCCTTCTATTCATTTTTGTATGATATTGAACAACGATAAAAATAAGCTTATATAAAAAAAAATCTCATACAAAATATAAACTTTTAAAATTAGTTTTGTAATAATATGTTTTAATAAATATGTGCGTGTCTTATGAAACGATTATAAATTCAAACTTTGAAAAAAAAAAGTACATTTGTAATTGGGATAAGACAAAATGTATTCCAAATTGCATGCCGATATGTTGATTTTTGATGGAGTTATATCAATTTTTGTTCTGTCATTTGACTAAAAAAACTGTAATCAAATATTAACATGGATATAAGAATGAACATTCTTATGTCTTTAACGTAATTTAAAAGCATTGTATGGCCATACACATAACTTGATGAAAAAAATCCTATGGCACACCAAGGCATGGAACCACAAAAAAAATTTAAAAAATTAGAACATCTTCTGTTTAAGTTATGGTTTGAGGATAGATACTGGAAACGAGATGATAAATAATTGGGAATCGAGGTACGTAGGATCTTAAATAAGATAATTAGACAGTGCGATTTTCTTCTCTCTTTAAGATGTAGCCATGACAATTCGTGGAATAATGGAGAAATTTGATCGTATTTTCGGGCATTAAATATGAAACTGATACACATATTATGGACACGCTGCAGTTTGTCCGACAATCCGTCACTTATGTCAGTAGAACGTCATAATGGTCAAAATGCGGCAGCATTAAGGTTTGAATTAAAATTCTTTTAAGAGCTGTGGGAAGAACAATTTTTGAGCCGCTTTAGGGAATGCATTATGGAGAAATCTTTTTAGATGTTTGTTTTACTTGCTCATGCCAATTTAAATTAGAATCTATCTAAGTAAAGTCCCAAGTTTTTAACGACGTCGTCTAAGGAATTTGTTCATTATCTAATATGACAGTCGGCATATTGCCATTGTTTATGGAGTGTAATAGTCTTGGTTGTCCGATAATTATTGCTTGCGTCTTGTTTACATTTAGTTTTAGCCCATACTGTATGGACCATAAAGATATATGACTGAGGTCAGTGTTTACTTTGTCAATATATTCCTTAATTTCGTCAGGCCTAAAGTGTGTGTAAATCTGTAAATCATCGGCGTAAAGATGATGCTTGCAGTTTTGCAGTTTCTTGGTCATGTCATTAACATAAATTGAGAAGAGAAGAGGAGCGAGGATGCCCCTTTCCTCACCAAGCGCCAGGAAGAAATGCGATTATTAACAGAAACTGATCGCTGACGATTAGTGAGGTAAGATCTAAACCAATCAAGGCAGTTTTCCGACAGATGTAGTGTCTTTAGTCTAGCTAGCATTAAGTCTGTATCTACTGTGTCAAAGACTTTGCTATAGTCGAGTAGGACTATTGCGGTGAGTTTGCTTTTGTCCATTGAGTCTCTTATGTCCTGTTCTAAAACCAGACTGATGCTCATCAAGTAAGTCGTGAGTGGTGAGGTAGTCTGTTAACTGTGAGTGTATTATGTGTTCCAGTGCTTTAGATAAACAGGGAAGAATACTAATTGGTCTATAATCATCGAGTGTTGTGGGAGTGTTTAATTTCGGTGTAGGACAAACTACAGCCATTTTCCAGAGTCTGGGATTGGTCCCGGTCATTATAGAGGCATTAGAAATGTGGGTTATTGTCGGGAGAATAATGTCAATTATTTTTTTGTAGGAGAGTTATTGTTATATTGTCTATTCCTTGTGCTTTAGATTTAATACGTAATACTGCTCTTTTGGCGTCATCAGGTGAGATATAGGAAAAAAATAATTTGTCTCGGGTGGGTTGGCAATATGACACTAGTTCATCTATTGTCTGTCGTTTGTGTTATCAAGGTGAAATACGACTGTGATTGGTTTTAAAATAAAATTCATTGAAACGTGATTGGTCATTGACTCCCATTTGGGGCATGTGTTAAATAGTCATTATAGAATACCTAGGATAAAATAAATCCTCTACTTGTGTTTGGCGTAAAGCCAGGGCAGGAATAAGTTACTGCGAAGCCGCTATTATTGAATGTCTGAGATTTACAGGTAACCAGGGTTTTTGCACCATAACAGGGCATACGAAATAGAAAACATACATAAGGAAAAGCGGTGGAATGATTTTTTTGGCGGGGAATACTGAATTAACTCCAAGAAAAACATTCCCTGGGTCCGACTCGCCCACCACGAACCCCACAGAAAGCTACTATGACGCAAGATCGGATCTCAGATGTGATGGATGAGTGTTGTGAGCAGCCTACAATAACTACAACATATTGTAACACTCATTTATGTAACACTCATTTACTTAAGACGTTTTTACTCGAGATAAATCAGTCCATGTAAAAACACGTTAAAATAAGTCACGAAGACTAATATTCTTACTTTATCTGCATGTAGAATGAATTGTAAAAGAACTGAGAATAATATAAAAACCGTAAAAACCACCTTATGAAAACGGCGAGGCAGAACATGACGGTATAACGTCTGAAAGGATCAATTCATACACAGACATGCCAGTTTAGTCTGTATAAAATAGTTTATGGTTATATGGTCTCTTCAGCAGTAAACATAAAACAGGGGAAACATTATTAGAAAAATGAATACCACAGTAAATGGGGAACCAAAGATCACTATAAGACGCAGTTAAAATCTGTTCATAACTGTAGAAAAATATAAAAAAAACTAATGAAGAGTAATGAAGCTAAAATTGTTTACTATTACGTACGATAAATATATGTCATTTGGTAGTCCTTCTATATAGGCTATATATATATATATATATATATATATATATATATATATATATACATATAGGAATAAGTAAAGTGATCCCACAACAGGCCCGGAGGCCCTTGGGGTAGTAGGAGGTTAAGGCTCCCACTTTTTCTAGACAATCGGGACTTTATGTCAGCCGGGTTGTCAGCCCTGCGTGACGGCCGCCTTTACCCCAGAACAAGCGTCTGATACTCATTTCAGTTAGAGGCTGAGTCGACCCCAGGGCCATGGTGCCGCCAGAGGGTTTGGGTCAGTTTAAAAATCCTGACCCCAACGGGACTTGAACCCTCGACCCTCCGGCTTGTAGCTCAGTATATATATATATTATATATATATATATATATATATATATAATATTATATTGCATAATTATCACGCACTTTATCTACTTTTAACGCAACAGTGATATTCCTTTGCCACTAACCAAAACTATGTTTCATGAAAATAGATACAAAACACTCATTAGACCAGTATTTGCATATGCTAGTGAAACTTGGGTCCTAAAAGAAACAATAAAACAGAAATGATTTAATTTTTGAAAGGAAAATTCCAAAGCGAATATTTGGACCAAATAGAGGAAATGATAACGAACTAAACAAATTAATAAAAAATCAGAATATAGTAAACCATATAAGATCACTCAGAAATGATTGGGTGGGGCATTTAATAAGAATGGATGATCAGGGATTGGTTAAGAAACTCTATAAATGGAAACCTATAGGAGGCAGAGCACTTGGAAGACCGTGATAAGATGGGAGGATGGCACAATGAACGATCTAAAGAAAATGAAAGTGACTAATTTGAATATGACAAGAGACAGATTGGCATGGAGGAGGATTGTTTAGAAGGCCAAGACTTTCACCTATGAAGTTGTCACGCCCTAGCATGTTGATGATGAAGGTAAATTTGCACCAAACTTTTTTTTGCGAAAAAGTCGCATATACCCCTCTTCTTCTAACCGCCTCAATTATGAATTATATCATCATCATCATCATCATGAACAAATTCGTTTTAGGCCATGTGGCCTGTACGGTAAACCTAGCGAAGATGGTCTTGATCTTTCCACCGATGTTTTGGTCTTCCTTGGTCCCTATGTCCAGTTGGGGTATATTGGAATGCCAATTTTGGAAGTCTATTTCTTGCCATTCTCCTGAGATGATTTTTCCATTCTTGTTGGTATCTTTGTATATCTTCATTTAAACTTTTTACTCCAAGTTTTCCTCTGATAATAGTGTTCCTTTGGTGATCCAGTCTATTAACTCCTAACAATGATCGTAAGAAGCGCATTTGGCTTACTTCAAGTTTATGAGAGTTTCTTTTATTTAAAATCCAAATTTCACTTCCGTATTTTAGAGCAGCTTTTGATGTGATGTTATGTAATCTTAGTTTTGTCTCTGTCCTCATCTGTTTACCAAAATGTCTTCGTATTGCCCATTCATTTTATTATATTTTTTAATTTTGAATCAATGTCACTCTTATACTCTGCAAATACACTTCCTAAGTAAGAGAAATCTGACACTTGTTCTATGAATTAAATATTGTTCTAATTACAAGGGCTGTTGTTAAGGAATATCCTATAGGGTCCTAGGGGAAATAAATCGAACTGAAGGATTCGATATCTACATTGACCAATAGGGCGTAAAGTCGCCTTAAAATCGTTCTTCCAGAAGCAATGAAAACCACTAACTGTGAATAACTAGCATCGCATGAATTTAATGTCTTTTTTATCAGCTGCTGCTCCTTGACCTTAGGAAGTAAGTTCTGTCTCTACCTGTCTTATCCTATCTGTGAGTCGTAACCTCAGCTTCACCATAAATCCAAGACTGTTCACCTTATGACCTATTACAGTCAAACATTGTTCAGTTTTTTATATCCGTACAAACAAACTTTTTTGTATAATTCTATTAATCGCTAGTTGACTGGAAGAGAAGGCCTTATTACCTTAACTGTTAAAGCTAAAATAAAGCATTATTATTAATTATTATTATTATTATTATTATTATTATTATTATTATTATTATTATTATTATTATTATTATCGGCCGCGGTGGACTAGTGGTTATGATCCTTGCCTCTGGTCCCGAAGATCGCGGGTTCAAACCCGGCCGGGGTCGATGCATTTTTTAGGACGGAAAAATCCAAGTAGCAAGTCCTCCAGGAGGGACTTTAAGCCGTGGGTCCCGAGTCTGAAGATTTTCAGGCTCGTAAAAAATCCTTAAGCCTGAATGAAAAGGCCTCTAAGCAAAATTTACACAATTTCCCGTCCTAGTACTACCTTGGTTTCCTAGATGTCAGTATGAGGCGGTACGCTGACCACGGACCACTCAAATGCCATCTATACGAAAACAAGTGTAACTAAATTAGTATGGTTCAAATTCTTCCCTGTAGGGGGAGAGCGCCTAAATCTCTGCAAAGGGAAAACATGGGCTTACAATACATTACAATTATTATTATTAATTATTATTATCATTATTATTATTATATTGTTTAACATTTGTTGATTTCATTAATATAAGTGTAAACATTCAGCGCTGATATTTCCATTAGAAAAAATGTAAAAAATGTTTGAGAGAAATGTTATATACGTATATAGAATTAAATAAATATTTTTAAAGACCATTTACTAGATGGAAAGACCAAATCTCTTGAAGTCGGAACGGGCCAGAGAGCCTAAGCCTTGATGTTGATGATGATGATTTTTTATGTCGTTTAGGCAAATATTACAATTATCCTAAAAATAAAAACATAGACAAGTACATCTTGAGAAACATAATGAGAATTTATTTTCATTAGTAATATGCATGTCAGGATTTGAAACATTCTACATTCCATAAAAGTAACAAAAAAAATCACACAAAATCGTTTTTTTTATTCAATCTCCAATAATATGAACCCTATTTCACCATCCGCTATGTTAGGGTTTTAGTTACAATACAATTAATTATTTACAGTAATTTAGAGTATGGTTAATTTCTAGCGTTACATAATAACGTACTATGAACAAATAAATTAATTAATTAACAAACCCAAGAAAAAACTAACTCAAAGTCTCTTAAAAATATGTTGGATAAAGTCACACAGCTTTCTATAGCAACACTTCTTACATAAATTATTCGACAAAGGCAGTTGAAATCAATTGTGACAAAAACCTAATTTTTTAATAAATTCTTGTTTTTGGAATCAAATGTGGGACACTCGAATAACGGATATTTTTTTAACCATTAAATTGGCGAAACACTAATTTCTGGTGCCAATTATTTAAATGTGCCGGACCGCAGTGAAAATAAAATCACATAAAACTGTAAGATATTGCAGTAATTTGATACACAGTCAAGTACCAGTAATATCTACTCTTTCGATTTTCTGATTTTTCTGCCATTCGCTCTTAGGAAAATCTTAGTAGAATCACTTGCAATGCCTCATTTTGATTATTGTGACACTCTTTTTACAGACTTAAATATTATTTCCACTCAAAGACTTCAACGTGTTCATAATTCTTGCGCATGTTTTATTTGTGGTATTCGCAAATTTGACCATGTTACACCGTCCCTGGAACAATTATCGTGGCTTCGTCTAAGAGATCGTAGAACTGTCCATTCCTTATCCCTTCTCTATAAAATACTTCACACATCATCGCCTAATTATTTATCACGCCGCTTCATCAGACTATCCTACACACATAATTTTGACACTCGATCCCATCAGCACATTGTCCTTTATATCCCTCCTCATCACACTGTATATTATTCATTATCTTTTACGGGCCCTCACGGACCCAAAACATGGAATTCCCTTCCGCCCTATGTCCAAAGAAAAAGACTGTCAACTAATAAACAATCATCCTTCACAAACCAAACTAAAGATTTTGTTTAATAACAAACTGTAACTTATACACCTCACTGAATCATATTGCTTTTAACAATTAATAAATTTAATTATTTATGGAAATAATATTAAGAATAACAAATATTTTTATTTGTTTTGTTTTAAATATTGTATAATCGTAAAATTAGTTTTCTATATCTCATTTTTTTCCTTTGTTTTTTATATACACTAGACAGGGACAATTTAATATGTCTTGCTTGTATACATTTTATTATTAGTTTTAGTCTTAAGTTTAACTAACATTAACTGGTTGTATTATAGATCTAATATATTAGATATTATCTTTTCATCAAATTTTTACTTAGTATTTAATATTAGAGTTAATTAAGATTGTTATATTCTGATGTAATATATGTTTGTCCTGGTGAGTGGAAGAGAAGGCCACATGGCATTAACTCCACCAGGCTAAATAAATCTAATCTAATCTAATCTAAAATATTAAACCAATGTATTTTAAAGAATAAATTGCCAATTTAAGGGTTAATCAAGATACTTTCATCTATTAGGGGCGCTTCTTTTGTTTGTTTTTTTAATCCTCATAATATTTGTGATCACAAGGAACGTAAGGATCGTTACTTTTCAGGAGAATATTATTCTTACGAGATACAAGAGTCTAACATCTTTATAACTCGTAAAGTATTAAAGTCCGTGGATACCAAATTCTTCACAGACGCAGAAAGCTTGAGAGAAGATCACAGTACATTTAATCCACTTTGCACATTTTTCGATTTACCAACTTATCCGTTGTGACTTCAAAAGCCATCATACGATTAAGAAGTTGTTATGCTTAGAGACGTCCACCGCTGTGGTCTCGAGGTAGCGTGCTGCCTTGTCACGCAGCGGGCCCGGGTTCGATCCCCGGTCGGGGCAGTTTTTCTGGGTGAGGTTTTTATCGGGGTTTTTCCTCACCTGTAAGAAAAATGTCAGGAAAACTTTAAGGCCCAAACGGTCCCCGAAATCATATGGCCATCACCCTTATCATTATCATCATCATCATCCTTCACCGGTGTGGAAAGCAACGGAAAGCTACCACACCTACACAATTCCCTAGTAAAGCTGCAAGCATAGCATGAAAATGCTATGATTGCAGTGAAGGACCTGCCTTCGGGCAGAATTACTATGGATGGATGCTTAGAGACAATACAACTTCATGAGTATGTAAACATAATCTCGTGAGTTGTATATTGGCAACATAGTTATTTACACTTATGCTTTCTGGTAGCTAAACACTAATATTATTCGATCTACTTTCTGGACTTTACTTACAATGAGCTCTTGATGAGAACATGGGGCCAACGTTGTGTAAACTAAAATTGTTAAATGGCCATACATTGATCAATCGCTGTGTACCAACCGACAATTGTACAGAATCGTACGCTGCTTTTGTGTTAATTAATAGCTTGTGTTGAACTAAATAAAATGAACTATATGATAAGTAGGTACGCAGTCCTACCTGTATAAACACAACCCTTATTTTGTTTTAAATTTTTAAGTTTACAGTGGTGTGAGGTCCAATAAGTTTTAATATCTTTGCAGAATAGGTATCATCATAGTTCATCCACGAATTTAGGTCATTTGTTGACCTGTTTTGGCCTCAAGAGAAACACCATCTAGAAGTCTTTTGAGTGACGTCTTCTTTTTCCTGCAGGTTGATATTTTAACATTTGTTTTGGTATCCTGTGATCTTCCATTCGATGAACATGTTGCATCCATCTTGACTTATAATCAGAAATTTTGTTTTCTAAAGGTTCCATGTGTAATTCTTCTAAGATGTCTTCATTTTTTTGTGATCTAGTAGTGTGTATCCTGCAGGTTTTCGAAGGTATCTCATTTCAGCAGATCTAAGTCTCTGTATATCCTTCTGTTTCAACGTCCATACTTCGCTACCATACAAAAGAGTTGGAAGAGCCAGTGTTTTAAACACTTTTAGTCTTGAATTTTTTTTGACTAACTGTGGCTTGAAGATAGAATTTATTAACCCTAAAATTCTTAAACATTTAGATATTTGTGCATTTACATCCTTTTCTTCTTCATATGAGACACTGCATCCCAGATATGTAAAATTATTCACCTGCTCCAAAATTTTACTGCCAAGTACAATTTTTGCAGAATAGGGCTCGTTAATAATTCAAAGTTTAAAAAATTTGAGTATATTTTTTTAGATACTGTACTCTGAAGGAATGTAAGATGCTTCAAATCCTGACGTGACCACTTTTAATGAAATGAGTTTACATGCATTTTTATTCTTCTGAAGGTATAACTAACTAACTCATTCAGTGGCTCTTTCAAACACGTAGGTTCATGGCCGCGCAGAAATATCTCTCCATACATCCCTATCCTGGGCTAATACTTTCCAATCACTCCCTGTATAATCCAACTCCCTCTAATCATGGATAATGTCAATTCTCCCACCTCCTTCTTGGTCTACCAACTAGACATTTTCCCTCTGGTTTTCCTATAAGAAGGTTCCATGCACCTCTTTCATCCGCATACGTGCCACATGTCCTGCCCACCGCTGTCTACGAGACTTAACTGTTCTTATTATATCTGGCTTCCAATACAAATCTTGTAACTCACTATTATGTAGTTTTCTCCATTCATCTGTCTGTTCATCTCTTTTTGGCCCAAAAATTTTCCTAAGAACTTTATTCTCAATTACTCGTAATCTTCTTTCCTCCTTTAAAGTAAGAGTCCATGTTTCGCATCCACAAAATATAACTGGGAGAATAACAGTTTACGATCTACCTGTTTATATATATATATATATATATATATATATATATATATATATATATATATATATATTAAAGATAACTAATGGTTCAGTTACAGGTATATATTATTAAATCAACAGTAATCACTAAAATCTCAGATTTGTTTGTTTGTTCAAAAACAAAATCGTGGAACTGCTAACACATAATGAAAAAGTCCCATCAATCAAAATTCTAAACTATAGGTTGTTTACTTCCGGATTATAACACATAAGAAACATATAGAAACTCATTCATAATTGTACGAATATTTAGCCAGATTTTGCAGTAAGTCTATAGAATAGAAAACAGACCGTTATATTAAGACGTACATATATCCCGTTCACTTCTTTTTATGTGGTGCCTCATTTTCATTTAAAACGGCACTCGGAGACGTGCTCCCTGGAATAACTCTACTAGGCTCCATCGCATTTAATATTACATAAGTCTCGTATCCAAATATTAAATTGTATCAATTTGCATATCGATTGGTTGGCATAGCGCGAGTTTTGTCACCTAGTAGACGTGACGTTCGTGTGTATATATTTATTTGGGGGTAGTCGTGTTGGGTGTTTTGGTGGTTCCATTCTTGTCTCCGAGCATGTAGCAAACTTCCAAGCATTCGCTTGCCAGTCCCGGCACATACAGGCGCTTATGTACGCAGACAGGGTTTTATATATTCTGTTAAACCACATCATGAAAAAATGTTAACGTCATTGAATCACTTGTGTGTCTTTTGCTCTAAGATATATGATACGCACTCGTGAGATGCATTCTTACTGCATTACAAGTTATTTTACAAGAAACATGTACTTAAACAACTGAAGAACACAATACAATACCTGATTTATAGAGACACATCAAAACACTTTACTAATATTTATAATATCCGATATGCTGGCAAAACGAGGAGCAATGTGTTTACAGCAACCTAATTTGAACACATCGCTCAGTAATAAACTATATCAAACAAATGATAAAAAACACACATTCTCAACCAATCGTCAGACCCGAATTCAAGAAAAACAGTGGAAAAACATCATCCACACTACACCAGATGCACCTCGAAAGGAAGCTGTAGCATATTTTCGACTAAACACAGGACATGATTGTCTTGCAGCCCGTCTACATCGGATTGGAATCTACAGAAGTCCTCATTGCCCACTGTGCTCCACGAAGACCAACATGGACAGAAACCATCTGCTACAGTGTCAGGCACTTCACTCTGCTACGCTGAAGGATAGATACTGGGAAGCAAAAGCCAAACTTTCTGTTTTGCTATAATGTTCTACTGTTTTAATTTATTGTATATATTATTGTTCACTCATAATTATGGACAATGACTTCTGTCAAGTCCACTGCATTTGTATAAATAAATAAATATTTATAATATTAACCTGCTTATACGTTTTTGTTATGGTATTCTTGAATTCCCGGAAATACTCATTACAGAAGTTCAACATTAATAATATGCACTAAGATGGACCAAAAAGAGGTGAACAGACCGATGAATGGAGAAAACTACCGTCAGCTACCTGATATGTATGGGAAACATCTAATATATAATTATGAATGTTTGTTTGTTTGTTCGTACTTTATGCGCGGCCACCGTTGATCCGATTGTGATTAGGCTTTTTGCAAAATGTTCAAGAGATTCCCGGGATGAACATAGGCTATAAGAGAGTTGTGATACTGAACTTCTACACCCTTAAAAATCGCCCTTTGTAGTGAAAAACGTGAAAAAAGTAGCTCCTTGGACGCTTAAATGACTTACGCTATCTAAATCATAACAAATACACAAAATGAATGTACACAGTATTGAATATCTCAAAAAGCTCTACAAAAAAATCCGCGACAGCATATGTTTACCTCTTACGGATAACGGACAATAGCCATTTTTGTCTTTCATTTATGCCAAGAAGATCGAGACAAGCACCTAGATACATTTGCAAGCATAGCAGCACATGGCGGGTATTCTTTTACGGATAACTCACAATAACGAATCTTGTTTTTAGCTCATTTATGCAAGAAAATCGAGATAAGTAGATTCCCGGGCAACACTGGGTAATCAGCACGGGGAATATTAAAATAATTACGATATATATTTATAATTATTTTTCATCTTACTTAATCAACTAATTATAAGAAGTGCATTAATTTTTGTCTTTCAGCTCATTTATGCCAAGAAGATTCTGGATGAGTAGATTCCCGGACAACGCCGGGTAAACAGCACGGGGTATCTAAAAATAATTACGATATACATTCTTCCTCTTACTTATTTAACTAAACATAAAACATATTAATTATCGTATTTCAGCTCATTTAGCCTATGTCAAGAAGATCGGGATAAGTAGATTCATGGGCAACGCCGGGTAATCAGCACGGGGTATCTAAGATATAAATTTATAATTTTTTTCTTTTTACTTATTCAACTAAACATAAAAGCACATTAATTTTCATTTATTTTGGCGTAGCAGCGCACGCCGGTTATTAGCTAGTAGCCTATAAAAAGAACAGTCAAGTCTCGTAGAATGTGATGCAGGGGATATTTGTATAACACGAATGGCCAATGAATGGGAATATGGCCAAACCAAGATGAAATTTTCCGCTCAATTACATATAAAATATCCAAGTTAGCATTCACTCCATTGTTTCTTTTATAGTTTTATTGTTATATCTTTTATAGACTTATATCCATGTGGATCGTATATACATAAAGCATTACATAGCAAAACTATTTTCGAAAGGGACTGATGTTGGGAAGCTAGGGACCTTATGGATAATGTCAAATACATTAGTCCATTGTTACTGAAAAAGAAAGTTTCTTGTTTTTAACCTCAATTTTTTTAATAAAATTTATAATAACTATCCTTTATATAACACTGGTCCACCTATAGGCTTCTGGATTCTACAGCTTCTATCACTCCTTGTAACCAATTATTTCCTCTTTCTGCAGGTATCATTTTATCTTAATAATATAGGTGATCTTTCTTCTGGCATTCTCTTAATATCGCCAAACTAAGATATCCTTTTTTGTTCAATCATAGCCTATATAAAATGAACAAATGTCATTAGAAACAAGTTATTTCTCTTTAGGCTGGCTTTTTTTACATATTTTAAAAATTGTAATAACTAATTCCTCTAACTAAATAATCAATTCCTCTCTCTTTCATTCTTCCTGACATTCTATAGACTTCTAGATTCCATAGTCTACTTGAATCTTTGTAACCAAGCTTGCCTCTTTCTCCAGGCATCCTTTACATTATTAATAAGTAAAATCTTTCATCTGGGATATCTTAATATTTTCTTCTGGTAAGTCATTGTTTCTCTCAACAATGACTTAGGAGCTCCTCCCCCCCCTACATGGGAGAAATTCAACCATACTAATTTAGTTACATTTGTTTTCGGATAGACGTCATTGAGCGGCGGAAAATTCCGTAAATTTTGCTTAGAGGCCTTTTTATTCAGTCTTAAGGATCTTTTACGAGGCTGAAAATCTTCAGACTCGGGACCCACGGCTTAAAGTCCCTCCCGGAGGACTTACTTACTTACTCATTGGACTATCGAACCCGTAGGTTCATGGCCGCGCGGATATAAGCTCTCCATACATCCCTATCCTGAGCTAATGCTTTCCAATCATTCCCTGTATAATCTACTTCCCTCAAATCATAGTTAATGTTATTCTACCATCTCAGTCTTGGTCTACCAACTGGGCGTTTTCCCTCTGGCTTTCCTACAAGAAGCTTCCATGCAAATCTTTCATTCCCCATACGCGCAACATGCCCTGCCCAACGTAGTCTACGAGACTTAACTGTTCTTATTATATCTGGCTTCCTATAAACACCATGTAGTTCATTGTTACGTAGTCTTCTCCATTCACCCGTTTGTTCATCTCTCCTTGGTCCAAAAGTTCTCCTAAGTACCTTATTCTCAAATACTCGCAATCTCCTTTCCTCCCTTAAAGTAAGAGTCCATGTTTCGGATCCATATAATATAACTGGTAGAATAATAGTTTTATATATTTTCAGTTTAACGTTTTTTGAAAGGAGTTGAGACATCAAGAGTCTCTGCAATGCATAATAGCATGCATTTCCAGAATTGCCCGGAGGACTTCCCCCTTGGATTTTTCCATCTTAAAAAAATCCATCAACCCCGGCCGAGTTCGAACCCGCGACCAGAGGCAGGCAGCACTGTATTACCAAACCAAAATAATCATTTTTGTTCAATCACAGACAAAATGACCAAATTGGTATAAAAAATGTTTTCTTTTCACCTTGAATTTATTTGGAAAATTTGTAATAACTAATCAGTGCCCAAACGCCATCCCTATCATTTATATTATTCCTCCTGTAACCTTCTGGATTCCATTGCATCTTTGACTCCTTCTAACAAAGTTTTTTTTTCTCTTTCTGCAGCTGTCCTTTCCATTATTCATGAGTGAATTAGGAAGGTGGGCATTTTGAACACGTTTTCTAAAATATGTAAAGAAAATGTTGGAAAGTATGCTACATTGTAATGCATTTTAATTTTAGAATCTATATTACAATTTACGCGTTGTAAGTACATACTAGAGTATTTTTTATTGAATTGGAATCGGTATAACGAACTCTAAAGTGCCCGAGTAATATAATTCTGTCTACTCATTTGCGTATTTTACAATCATATTATGGGTTTGAGGCACCGATCAACACTAGATGTGCACTGGATATATATTGTTTGTAAACAGATTGATAGGAATTAGGTAATGTTTCTTCTGAAATTATCTTAAAATGGACAAATCAAGTTAATATTTTCTGTTAAAGCACACATAAAATGTCCAAATCATCATTAATTATAAGGTTTATTTTATATTTATATATTTTTTCTAGTCTGGGTTCTTAGACAATTCATGATTTAAAATGGGGAATCAAAACTATTAAAGACTGAACTTGTTTTCAAATTATAAACACCTATATGAATATAGTATGATGAAAATGTCAATATTGAGGAGGCTTCCATTACTCTTCTAGAATGACCACGAGTCCGCGTTGAAAATAAAATGATGTAGAGACAGAGTAAATCTAAACTTGTAAAAATTCAATTAGTTAGCATGGCAAACACGTCCCCTGTACTCCTGCCGCGTTGGTAATCAGTGCTGCCACATTTACGTTCAATACAGTCATTGCATAAAATTGTTTCAGTCCCAATTACAAAACTCTGTATTCCAAATTAAAAATAGAATAAAATCAGTTTTAATAATTTGCTGGCTTTGCTTTTGGTTAGAGCACGATAGAAAATTAGATTTATCAATAAAATATTAACAAGCAATATCAATACAATACAATAACAATCTACATTACTAAAGTGAACTATTATATTAAATTTATAAATATAGTTTTAATACCAGTTTATTAACCAAAAGAGTAATTAATGACAAAACAATTTTCCTTGCATTATTTATCTTCCATGTCCATCAGGTATCCTCATGGCCTATCTATTTTATATTTAACTTAGTTCATCATCATCATCATAGTACATTCACGAATTTAGGCCATTTGTTGACCTGTTTC
The DNA here is from genome assembly GCA_030220185.1 of Diploptera punctata. Lineage (NCBI taxonomy): Eukaryota > Metazoa > Arthropoda > Insecta > Blattodea > Blaberidae > Diploptera > Diploptera punctata. The sequence goes on from JASPKZ010000831.1 coordinate 1,706,997, forward strand.
GGTCTCAAGAGAAATACCATACAAAAGTCTTTTGAGTGGACGTCCTGGTCTTCTTCTTCCTGCAGGTTGATATCTTAACATTTGTTTGGGTATTCTGTGATCTTCCATTCGATGATCATGTTGCATCCATCTTGACTTATAATCATAAATTTTGTTTTCTAAAGGTTCCATGTGTAATTCTTCTAAGATGTCTTCATTTTTTTGTGATCTAGTAGTGTGTATCCTGCAGTCCTCCGAAGGTATCTCATTTCAGCAGATCTAAGTCTCTGTATATCCTTCTGTTTCAACGTCCATACTTCGTTACCATACAAAAGAGTTGGAAGAGCCAGTGTTTTATACACTTTTAATCTTGAATGCTTTTGGACTAACTGTGACTTGAAGATAGAATTTATTAACCCTAAAATTCTTAAAAATTTCATATTTCAATTCCTTCTGGATTTTTTCATGTTGAGACTTGAAAGTAGTTTTGAAGTTCCTTATGACAGGTTACTGGCCCGACGCTAAGTAGTCCAGTGGTAGGGCTGCTACCTTTTTGTCTCTGGACAGACATTAGGATACCGCATTTACTCCATACCCGATGGAACGGTTATACCGCCGTGACTCGGTCCTCAGAGCCTCGTTTGTGAAAACGGGTTGTACCACGAGATGGTGAGGATGAGAATTGGGTAGGAGAGGTTAAACACACGTCACTACCTTTTAACTTAGTTGCTTATTTTAATTACTAGTAATTTTTATGATCTTTATACAAACCAGATATAATAAGAACAATTAAGTTTAAAGGTGTGTCACGCGCCGTAGCCGAGCGGTTAAGGTAGGAAGCCTTGGTGCAGAGCTGCGGGACTTGCGCTGGTTCGAGTCTCCATGGGGGAAGAAATTTTCTCATGGTATTTCGGCCAGTATGGGACCGGTGCCCACCCAGCATCGTGAGGCAATTGGGTAGCTACAATAAGTAGCGGCTCCAGGTTGAGGAACCAGCTATAACGGTTGGGGGATTCGACATGCTAACCACATGTCACCCCTGCACTGGCTGTTGATCATCTACCTCTGTGATTGACACATGTGGATGTGAAGGGCCAGCAGCCGGCTGGTAAAAGGGCAATCGCTGAAAAGTGGAAAGACCCTCAATCGGAAGTTTAAAGGTGTAAAAATGCTGAACAATGGTTCATTCGGAAGGGAAGAAAAACCGGATACCGTGTTACGGATATAGGGAACGATCCTCAAGCTTAAAAGAAGTTATCTGTTACGATAACTGCCAACTATTGCATGCAGAAAACTACCTTGAAATGTCTTCCAACAAGCGTTAATGTATTAAAGCCGTAGCAAAAAAAATATATAGGCCATTTTTAACTGCAAGGTACAAAAATCGAAGTCAGAATCCAGCAATGGCAATCCGGTATGTTATCAAATGAACTCCCTGCCTGACTTACAGCGGAGTGGATTGAGCAGGTGCAGCGCGGACGGCAGGTGGTTAGGGTTATACAGCCCAATAAATGAAGATATTCATTATTTCCCTGTAGTTTAAATGATAGATTTGGCGCTGGATTTAATTGCCTTGCAATTTTTTGTACACTGCCTGGGTACTTCACAACGCGTCTCTGGGAGAAATTCCAAGGAAGGTTTCAGCATGCATTCGTTGATAATTCCCTTGTAAGTAAAATTTGTTGACCCTACCATGAACAAATATAAATTGTGAGATAATGACCTGAGTTGTTAAAGAGTGTCGTCAAATAAAATTCTTATCAATGCCTATGCTCAAAAATATGTCCCTGAAGTTCATCTGCATTTGAATGTATTGTTATGTACATCGCAAACATTTTAAGCAATATGTAAAACGCTAATATTACATGAAGTGAAAAGTAATTTACTATCTTGTTTCTTTGTCTCGTTTGCACTAACATGGGAGGAATAATTTATTATTAATCTGGTGAGGAGAGAAGATATAATAGAACTGGATCCCCCCTTTCTCACTGTGCAACGCAAATCTCCAGAGAATAAAATTTACTTTTCTCGTTCGAAGGGATTGTGACAAATATAAAAGTTTCTCTGTTCGTACTTTTGCACCAATTTTACAGCACTAGACAAAACTATCCCATCTTATTCAAAACTTAAATATGACTTAATATTTGAAAGATGTGTCGCTATAAGAACAAGTGTTTCCGGAGATATAAAGTTTAAAAAAATACATTTTACTGAGAAAAATGCATGTAGCATCCATTTTTCATGTCAGTTTACGATAAAACAATTCAACACATAGAAGATAATTTAGTTTACTAGGTAAATAGGTTACGTATTAAATCTAGCTAAATACTAACATGTAGGCCTACATACATATTTGAATTTAAATGTTGATATTTTCTTCTTTTTTATTCGTAAAATTTAATTTATGTAATTAAATAGAAATAAAACAAAGTTTTATATGATTTTCATATTTATTACAATATAAATTTGTAACAGCTGTTTCGGTACTTTGTACCTTCAGATATGATTACAAATTAATGAATTTTGTTATTATATGTAAACTCCAGTACATAACAACTATAACTATGCAACTGAATGTAAACAAACCATTTTTATTAAACAATTTCTATCTTTATAAATAAGGGGCGGATTCCTATGACATGTCGTATTTTTACCAAAACCTATATTCTAAGCTTCAAGTAAGTAAAAGCATTTACATATGCCTTAATATTAACATTAAGTGGTTTTTATTGTGTCTTAAAAGTCATATTTGTCACTTTTTCAGATCTTTGGGCAGACGCCTGCATATTTCTATGATAAAGTCATATTTTGGGTTTTTTTAATAGCCTAGTCATCAGACGATTGGAAATAATCAACACTGTATCTGTATAAAAATCATCAGTCACAGTACACTTGCTTGGTTTCTATTAACAGGTAGCAAACGTTTGCACTGGACAATAGAAGACAAAGAAGACAACCTTGAATGTTTGTATCTCACCCTTACCACCCTAATTGTTTGGTGTCAGGTTTTCTGCTTTGTTCCCTCCACTTTACCACTCCCACCACCACCAACCCTCTTAAATGATCCTGTACATTCCTACTGAGACCTCAGCTTTATTTCTATTTCACCATGCCTAAAAGTACGTGTTCTGAGGGTGTAAAATTAAGGAATTTTGTTACAGAGTTTGGGGAGAAGATTTTTAGTACTGATGGTGTTATTTTAATATAGTATGGGTAAAAAATTCATTCAATTATAAGGTCATATTTTTGTGTTTGAGTCTTTGGCATGGGTTCCCTGAAGTAGTCCCCGTCCGGAGAACCGAATAGGGGACTATTTGACCTCCGGAAAATTTTACCCCAGTTGAACCCATGCCCGCATTTCTTGACGGTTATATTTTTACGGTGAAATATCGTCACTCTTTCGACCAAGGTACTTTTTTCGTCGACCAGTCCGGCATGGGTAACCCTATCGGCAGCAATGCTACCGCCGGCATAGCTCTCAGGATCATTTAAGCACGCAAGCCACTCCACCACGACAAGGTAAAAATACCATGGAGGGCCGAAACAGCTGTTACGAATTTATATTGTAATAAATATGAAAATCATATACAACTTTGTTTTATTTTTATTCAATTAAATAAATATGGATTTTCATCAAGTTAACGCCAAATCACTTGATTACGTAAAATTTAAACTATTTTATATAGTTATTTAATTATATTGTAAGGCTATTATGTAATCATTTATTTTACTTGAAATTTGAATAGTTATGAAGATCAATTAATATTACACTGAGCAACAAAAAATAAACTTTTGTTTTTGTCTCAGAAAGAAATATATGTGATTCTGATAGTATTTTTTCTCCTGAATTCAAATATAATATCGGTTTTTCTCCATCACGCAAGGTTTCCGAGAGACAGGAATTTACAATTTCAAACACTTTAATATTTTCTACATACGTAACTACACAATATTCGAACATTCGGACTCACCTAGAAAGTAAGAAATGATTTTCTGCTATATTTCGCATGTGGAGCATCCCTCTTGATGGTCCAACAATAATCGGCCAGCATATTAGGATTCCATTTGCCTTGATATCTCTTTTCCATAGCTTAAATCTCCTGAGTTAGCTCATTTGGTTTTATTTTACAATGGACAAATGGACGAAAAAGTTTATTGAAAGTAATTATTTCAATCCATTAATTGAAATAAAAAAAAACTGTGGGTGAAGGAGAAATTCCGAATATATATTTGAAAACGCGATAAAAACTGTATTAAGTACAACTATTGGTACTCATGATACGAAAATCATGTTGACCAGTGTTATTGTACACTTATCTAACCTAGTTGTGTGGTAGATAAGGCGTTTAGGTTTACTCCTACATGTAAAATATAACCATTTATACAATTGTTATCATTGCTATCATATTTATTATTATTATTATTATTATTATTATTATTATTATTATTATTATTATTATTACATACAGTCTATTATTTCGATACATAAAAGTGTACATTATTTTTCGCCTCTGATAATTTTGTTACAGCCTATTCTAATTCCCTACACAGACCAGTTTTCTTTAAAGACATTTATTTTTCTCAGGTAAATATCAGTTTTCTTCTATAGTCCTATTAGCCTATCTGTGGTCTAGTGGTTATGTTCTTTGCCTAGTCCAGCATCGCGGATTCAAAACCGGCCAGGGTTGTTGGAATGTAGGATGGAAAAATTCAAAGAACAAGTCCTCTGGGAGGGCTTTCAAAATGTATGTCCCGAGTCTGAAGATCTTCGGTTCTTAAAATAATCTCAAGCCTAAATTAGTGCCTCTGAGCAAAATTTAACTTTCTACATCCTAGTAATAACTTACATGCTTACTAGCTATCTGATCGCTACAACAATGATAAAAATAACAATAATAATAAGTATATAAAACAAACCATAACAATACATAACATTCTTTATATAGCGTATCTGTGTTTAAATCCACCATTTTACATAAAATATCATCAGTCATATAAAATATCAGTTTTCACGAAAAGTTTTGCTTCTCTTAAAATATAATAATTCTAAATAAACAAGTCAATAAACAAATTATTTTTAAAATTAATGTTATATGTAAATAATTTTTTTAGATATCAATTAAACCCTGAGCTGATTTGTAAATATATGATTCAGTACAAATATATTTTATTTAATTCTTATTTGCAGATGCTTTATTTTGAGAAGACTACATAACAGTGAACTACATAGTCTTCATAGAAAGCCAGATATAGTGAGAACAGTTAAGTCTCGTAGATGCGATGGGCAGGACATGTGGCACGAATGAGGAATGAAAGACGTACATGGAAGCTTCTTGAAGGAAAACCAAAGGGAAAACGCTCAGTTGGTAGACTAAGAATGAGGTGGGAGAATAACATTAACCATGATTTTAGGGTTGTAAATTATACAGGGAATGATTGGAAAACATTAGCATAGGATAGGGATATATGGAGAGCTTATGTCCGCGCGGCCATGAACCTACGGGTTCAATAGTGCCAGTGAGTTAGATGCTTTATTTTAACACCTAAAGTCACATCGCAAATTCGATCTTTGTTTCTGTTGTGAGTCATACATTAGGACTATATTTAGATCATTCATATAAAAATATTACAAAATGGCGATTGAGATTAAACGAATCCTGACGACTGAGGAAAATCATGAAAATAACCTCAGTTACGTTGATCAATATCAGGATTTGAACACGGGACCTCTCATGGTTGGTTGAAGCTTTCTTCTTATGTTAACATTGATTTTTTATCAAAGTAGCCAAAGCTACTATGTGAGAAAACTCACTCGATGTAATGTTATTACGACATCGTTTGAAATAGCACAACTTTATTTAAAGATCTCTAGAATGAAGAAGCACGGGGAAGGAACTACATGTTTCAAAATAAATGTTAAGCTGGTCTACGCATCCAACATCGCGACTTTTGACCGTGGCTGTAGTCGCATGTTCCCTCCTACCCTCGGAAACATCCTCTGGGGGCACAGACTCACGGAAAACTTGCCCACTTGACTGATATTCCACCCACAGAGACATCTAATAGTAGAGGCAGGGGTCCAAACTTTTCTTGATGAAAATTACCTTCCATATCCCTGTTGCTAAATAAATTTTCATTCGGGAGGAGAGTTGGCAATAAACTGCATCACGTGCGCGCAACTAGGTCTCTTGTTGGCTGTAGACACTTCTGTCACTTCACAAATAATCTTTTGAATTAATATATTTTCCCTTATAATTTGAAAATTTAAAAAGTCATATTACAAAAAAGAAAATATTGGTGCATTTCAAGGAACAACTACATGATATCGTAAGCCTATAACACTTCATTAAAAATAACGTTTTATGACTCTATAGTGAAGTTGTTTTTACCTATAGTTTAAATATAATAATAATAATAATAATAATAATAATGATGATAATAATAATAATAATAATAATAATAATAATAATAATAATAATAATAATCTTCTTCTTCTTCTTCACTTCACGGGCTAGGCAAAATGCCTGTTCCGCCTCACAGTTGTTCTGTCCATCTCATAATAATAATAATAATAATAATAATAATAATAATAATAATAATAATAATAATAATAATAATAATAATAATAATAATAATAATAATAATAATAATAATAAGTATATTATACCTTTTTAAATTCTTTTTCACTGAGAGTAATTAATATTATAATTACAAAGAAATAAAAGTTATCTCAGTCAAAGCATTAATTTATTATGTCGACGTTTCAATTAAATAAAATAAAAAAAATAAAATTGTGATGGTAACTATGTATAATAAATTTATAAACAACCATGTTTTGAAAATGATCTTACATAAGGAGATTGAAACGTCGACGTAATAAATTTATGCTTTGACTGAGATAACGTTTATTTCTTTGTAATAATAATAATAATAATAATAATAATAATAATAATAATAATAATAGTAGTATTATTATTATTGAATCTCCAAATATTTTGAAACCCTATTTCGCCACAAAGGCATGTTAGGGTTGTAGCTTACTATAACAATGTTATACTATACATTGTAAAACAAAAATGTTATGGTTTTGAATGAGTGTTATGAATTACATAAATCGTCTATAAGTGTCTTAGAAAATACTACATATTGTTATGAATGTGTGTTATGAATTTCATAAAATGCTCATAATAATTCTGGTTCTTAAAAATCACTTCACACATTGAGGCAGAAGTCTCGTCATCATTTAAAAGTAAGTTTAACCAGAATCGTTGTCTTTCGAATATACGACAATCAAGTAAAACATATTTTACAGATTATATTGATTCTTGACATTTACAATTATGATCACTGTCTGGGTTAATATTAAATCTCCTAAAATAACTTCCAAATTTTCCACGGCCAGTCATAAATTCTGTTAAAATGAAACGTGGAATAAAATATTTTATCTAATAATAATAATAATAATAATAATAATAATAATAATAATAATAATAATAATAATAATAATAATAATAATATTGTAACAGTTTTCAACAAATAGGCTACTAGATCTATAAACTTAAAAACTGGTACAATAATATATTTATTTATTATTATTATTATTATTATTATTATTATTATTATTATTATTATTATTGTCTCTGTAATGCATAATAGCACGCATTTCCAGAATTGAGCCTATGTTTAATTTCCTTGCGCATCTCATTCTTGTTTGTGATTATTGTTCGTAGGTATTTGAATTCAGTCACTTCCTCAAAATTTCCCTCACTTGTCATTAGCTGTTCATTTCCATTATATAATGTATTTTTATGTGTGACCATATTTTTAGTTTTATTGATAGCCTATTTACTTCCAGTCCCAATTTCAATTTCCAACTGATTATATCAGTAGTCTAAATAAATAAACAAATTAATAATTCATTCAAATAAACTTATAGATCCATGGGGAATTCGAAAATGAAATTAATTCCTTGAACTTGTGGGTCTATGTAATCATGTGATTCCAGAATAAGCAATTTCCCCACATTTGTTTCAATATTGCGGTAACAACTACTGTACATCATTGCATGTCCACAGTACGAACGGCACGTGTTAATGATATTATGATATTGCAGACCTCAAGGGAAGGATGTGCATTAATATGAAAGCCGGTGAAATGAAGACTGGCAGGAGAAAATCCAATTATCCTGAGAAAAGTTATACCGCAAATCCCAATGCTCAATGCGCGGATATATCGGACCGAACCACGGTCTCCCTAGCCAAGAGAGTCTACATTATTCACCTTAATTCATTTACAACTACATCCAATTCAAAATATGTGATAACGATTTTTATATTATTCCATATTTTCGCATTTTTCATCTTGTTTTGTTTAAATAGTAACACAACACAAAACTACAACACAAAAAATGCATCTCTAGGAATACTGCAAGTGCCACATTCGGGCGAAACCATTATTTCTAGATTTGGCAAAATCCGATGTCCAAGGTGAAATAATGTTTAAGAGGGAAAACATCTTCTTATTATTCACTTCACGGGTTAGGCAAAATTGCCTGTTCCGCCTCACAGCTGTTCTGTCCATCTTTTCACTGGCTTTCTTACATTCCTTGAACCTCTTGGCTTGTAGTTAAATGCTGCTTTTGGTAACCTTGTTATATTCATTATTTCTACATGTCTAACCCATTTATCTCTATATTCATTGATTTTATCATTCAATTGATATATTTTTAACTCTGTTCTTATATATTCATTCTTTATCCGATCCAATCTTGTGCAGCCTTTTTTCTTCTAAGGAAATTCATTTCTACGCTTTGTATTAAACTTTGTAATTTTTAGTTATTACCCAAGTTTCACTCCCATAAAGTAACGAAGGAACTGCCAATGTTTAACAAAACTTCAAAGAGGGAAAACATAATATAATAATTCTTACTGATCGTTAGGTTAAAAATTCGGAGTTTGAATGAAGTCTTAAGAGATGTTTCTTAAATTATAAATTAATGTAGAGAAAAAAGTAATGAGATAGCGATTTTTACTTATATGGGTGAAAGCGCCCAATAGGTAGGCCAAGAATGAGGCGGGGGAATAACATTAACTATGATTTAAGGGAGATATTATACCTGGCCGGAGTCTGAAGATTTTCAGGCTCGTAAAATTACATAAGCCCGAATAAAAAGGCCTCTAAGCAAACTTTACCGACCTAAACATCCTAGTTGTCTGTTAGATGTTTCTTGAGTCGGTGTGTTCACTTATGCCATTCATGACATCTATGAGCAAATAAGGTAACTAAAAATAACTTTTCAAGTAATTCAGTAACTCCTAACCAAGGAGAGTCTATGGCTCAACAATGGGCTACGCCATTTATAAAAACATATAATATAGGGGATGATTGGAAAAAATAGTTCAGGGTAGGGATGTATGGAGAGCTTATGTCCGCGCAGCCATGAACCTCCGGCATCGATAGTGCCAATGATTTAATTAGTTATGGATTAGACACATGTATATTAGTGAATATAAAGATACATCTGCAGTCACAGACGAACACAACATCGCAATAGAGGAACTAAGGTGGAAGAAAGATCAAATATGGATGGAATTCTACTCCACAGACGCTATGATGACAACGGATCGGAGACAAGAAGAATACGACCTCAGACATCTGAAGACGAGGATGGCAACACATGGGTTCCATCATAGGATCTGTAGGATCAAGAAACATCACGAACCAGACTCCCATCTGTGCATCTGTGAGCTGTGCGCTGAACACTGCGACCGTTACCATGTTGTGTCGTGTCGGAGGCGAGACGTGTTCCTGAGGGCTTACTGTGGAGGGGACTGGACGGTGGACCATGGTGAACTTAACATTATGCACAATGTGCGCTCTTCATTATTATTATTATTATTATTATTATTATTATTATTATTATTATTATTATTATTATTATTATTATTCATCCGGTATCATGGCAGCTGCCGCCGTCTTCCAGAAACCAAACGCCATTCCTCTCTGTCCATCCATTGATATTCCTCCATTCCTCTGATATTCATGGCTGCTTGTACCCTTTCTATCCAAGTTTTCTTCGGTCTTCCTCTTATTATTATTATTATTATTATTATTATTATTATTAGAAGAAGAAGAAGAAGAAGAAGAAGAAGAAGAAAATTTAGGGACAATTAAATACACTGAAGAATATAAGTATTTGGGAATTAAAATGACTAAAGTTGAAAAACAAGAAACAGAGATAAGAAACAGGATCAATATAGGAAAGTATGCTATATCTGCCCTAAATGGAATAGTATGGGACAAACATATCTTCAAAGAAACAAAAAAAAACTATTTTTAATACAATAATCAGAAGCATTATTACCTATGGAGCTGATGTGTGGGCTTTAAATGCACAAATGAAAAAAAAATTGCTCGCCACTGAAATGGACTACTGGAGACGTGCTGCAAGAATATCCAGGAAGGATAAAATCAGAAATTCATATATAAAAGAAAAAATGCAGGTACAATATTCAATAATAGATTTTATAAAGAAGAAACAATTAAATTGGTACGGACACATTAGAAGGGTGGAAGAAGGAAGACTACCTAAGATAATCATGGATTGGGAACCACAGGGAAGGAAAAAGAAGGGTAGACCAAATATTACGTGGATTCAGGGAATCAATGAAACTAAGAGGGAATGGGAAATAGAAGAAGATATATGGATGAACAGACGAGAATGCAAAAATGTGTTGAAACAAATGTGTAGTTAGTTAACTGTGAACATGGGTACCGGAAACATTTATATTCATTGTAAAAGCCGGCATAATAAAAAAATATTATTATTATTATTATTATTATTATTATATTATTATTATTATTATTATTATTATTATATTAGTGAAGATAAGTCCCGCGCCGTAGCCGAGCGGTTAAGGTAGGAATCCTTGGCGCAGAGCTACGGGACTTGCGCTGGTTCGAGTCTCCATGGGGGAACAAATTTTCTCATGGTATTTCGGCCAGTATGGGACCGGTGCCCACCCAGCATCGTGAGGCAATTGGGTAGCTACAATAAGTAGCGGCTCCAGGTTGAGGAACCAGCTATAACGGTTGGGGGACTCGACATGCTAACCACATGTCACCCCTACACTGGCTGATGATCATCTACCTCTGTGATTGACACATGTGGATGTGAAGGGCCAGCAGCCGGCTGGTAAAAGGGCAACCGCTGAAAAGTGGAAAGACCCTCAATCGGAAATCGTGAAGATAACAAGAGCCACGACACAGCTACCAGAAAGACAATAGCTGCTGGTAAAAATGGAAACAACCAGTGCAACACCCACTGAAAACATCTCTCAGACGGAAGATTCTAACTGCAAACTTCAGAACACGATTATCTATGAAACATCTGTATAAGATTAGGCATTGACAGAATGCCCACTCGCCCCTCCCTCTTATATAAAGAAACAGATATGGATTTCGCCTATCTAAGAATAAATGCAAAGCTAGTTGACGTTATTTGTAATAAAATAAAACTGAACACTGATATTAGTGTATTTTTCTAATTAATTCAATTTTTTTTGCAAATGCCCCAGGTTGTCTTTCGACATTCCTGGTTTCTCTCCTGGCATGGCGTACTTGTAACCCCTTCTGAGGTTGGGGCGCCTGGAAGGCGGGGTTACGTTGCCCGTTGATATGATGGGTGATGATGATGATAGTGGTGCGCCAGGAGAGTCCCTAATCCTAATCTTAATCGAAGATGAATATGAATGATGATGATTGCGATGGGCCATATGATTTCGGGGACCGTTTGTACTTTAAAGTTTTAAAGTTTTCCTGACATTTGTGAGGAAAAACCCCGATAAAACCCTCACCCAGAAAAACTGTCCCGACCGGGGATGGAACCCGGGCCCGCTGCGTGACAAGGCAGCACGCTACCTCGAAACCACAGCGGTTGACTGAATTCAAAATTTGTAATCCATATTTTCTCCATCAGGCATTTTATGGCAGTTTTTATTCATTGAGCTTTATTTGTTATAATGCTTTAATAAAAGTGGATTTTCACTTTCTGTATTCCTTCAAATGTTTTAAAAACCTGTTGGGCTTCGGTAATTAACCATACTTGTAGTATAAGGAGCATCGGGGCAAAATGAGACCAAGTATACAGAAAACTATTAATGGACCATAATGAGAGATTTTTCAGTGGAACAAAATGGTCAAAAAGTATAATAAAAATGTATAAGTAACTAAAATACTCATTTCATTTCAAATGTAATTATTTTAGCAAAAACAATAACTAAAATTAATGCAACCGACATTTTGTAGAACTGTTGAAAACACTACTTGCGACAAAAATTTGTTTTATCATCATCATCATCATCATAGTACATTCACGAATTTAGGCCATTTGTTGACCTGTTTCGGCCTCAAGAGAAACACCATCCAGAAGTCTTTTGAGTGGACGTCCTGGTCTTCTTCTTCCTGCGGGTTGATATCTTAACATTAGTTTGGGTATTCTGTGATCTTCCATTCGATGAACATGTTGTATCCATCTTGACTTATAATCAGAAATTTTGTTTTCTAAAGATTCCATGTGTAATTCTTCTAAGATGTCTTCATTTTTTTTGTGATCTAGTAGTGTGTATCCTGCAGTCCTCCGAAGATATCTCATTTCAGCAGATCTAAGTCTCTGTATATCCTTCTGTTTCAACGTCCATACTTCGCTACCATACAAAAGAGTTGGAAGAGCCCAGTGTTTTATACACTTTCAGTCTTGAATGCTTTTGGACTAACTGTGGCTTGAAGATAGAATTTATTAACCCTAAAATTCTTAAAAATTTAGATATTTTTGCATTTACATCCTTTTCTTCTTCATATGAGATATTGCATCCTAGATATGTAAAATTATTCACCTGCTCCAAAATTTGATTGTCCAGTACAATTTTACTTCTGACAGGATCTACACCTTGAAATGCCATAATTTTTGTTTTTTTCTGTAGATATCTTTAATCCATATTCTTCTGTAATTTTGTTAAGTTCATACAGACCTTTCTGCAGATTATCTTCGGAATTTGCTATTATTATTTGGTCATCTGCAAACAATAGGGTGTTTAATTTTCTATTTTCTGATATTCTTATTCCAAATTTATATGTTTTGTTCCAGCAACATATTACTTCATTGATATAAATTGCAAAGAGTGTTGGGGATAGGGGGCAGCCTTGTCTCACACCACGATTTATAATTCCTTCTTCAGAAAATCTGTTATTTAATTTAATCTTTATGGTGTTGTCTTTGTAAATATTTTGTATGTTCTGCCGAAGTAAATTTGGTATATTTCTGTCTTCCAATATATTTAAGAGTTTTATGAGTCTACTTTATAAAAACAATAAGCATACTTTGGGCTGAAGCATATTTTTGACATATTTGGGTTATACAAAAGTACAAAGGGCAATCAACACTATTGTATATGTAATCAATGCTTTAACGGGTAAACTGTTTTACAAAACTAGAAGCTTCATCAATAATTATTTAATATAGTATCTAACACACTAGAAGCAGAATGAATAATATAGAACCGTCATACCTCCAGTTTTATTTGAATTATGAAGTAATGCTGTAATAAAGAAAAACAAAAGTATGTTAAATAATATCGATAAAGTCTAGTTGAATCAGAATAATATTTAGGCTTATGTAACAGGTAAGCGCCTAATTCGGTTCGAAAGAAAGCAAACAAATCAAGAATATTAATGTCAAATGAGGTTAAGTAAAAGCAAAATATGATACGTAGGCCTATGTGAAGTGGGAACAAGGAAAAAAATCCTCACTACTGTTGATTCTCTTTCTACAGAAAGTGAATATACTACCTCATCATCACACATAAATACATTTCAGACGGTGTGTGGAACAATACAGAGAACATTCAAAAATAAAATTAGAAAAGAAACCAAGATAAAAATGTATAATGTTATGGCGGTTCCCACAATATTGTATGGATGTGAAACTTGGGCTCCAGTGAAAAGACAGAAGGATAGAATACAGACGGCGGAGATGAGGTTCCTAAGACAAGTAAAAGGATGTACAAGACTTGATAGAATAAGAAATGAGGATATAAGAGAAGAATTGAAAGTACAGCCTTTATTGGATAAAGTCACGAATTACAGACAGAAATGGATTGATCGCATGGATGGAATGAGTAAGGAGAGATATCCATTATTAGCAAGAAATTATCAAGGAAGGGGAAGGCGTGATGTTGGAAGACCTAGAAGACGTTGGGCTGATGCATTATGAAGTCGGAACGGGCAATTTGCCTAATCCCTGGAGTGATGATGATGATGATGATCATCATCATCATCATCACACATAGGCCTAACTAACTCACTGGTACTAGCCTATCGAACCATAGGTTTATGACCGCGCGGACATAAGCTCTCCATACATCCCTCTCCTAAGTTAATGTTTTTCAATCATCCCCTATATAATCTAGTTCCCTCAAATCATAGTAAATGTTATTATCCCACCTCATTTTTTGGTCTACCAACTGGGCGTTTTCCCTCATATAAAAATTCGACAGTTATATTTATTAAATAAATATTATTTTATACTGATGGCTATGATCTTCTTCTTCTTATTCTTCTTAACTTCACGAGTTAGGCAAAATTCCTGTTCCGCCTCACAGTTGTTCTGTCCATATTTTCATTGGACTTCCTACATTCCTTGAAAAGCTGCTAACTTATCATCTTAGTGGTTTAATTCCATTTATATTTCTTAGTTTATGTAGTTTACATAAAACATTACATTTTTATTGTAAAAATATTGGCTTGTAATTAAATGCTGCTTTTGGTAACCTTGTTACAGTAATTCTTTCTACGTGTCTAAACCATTTATCTATATAGTCATTGATTTTATCATTCAATGGATATATATTTAACTCTGTTCTTATATCTTCATTCTTTATCCGATCCAATCTTGTGCAGCCTTTTGTTCTTCTAAGGAAGTTCATTTCTACACTTTATATTCTACTTTGTAATTTTTTGGTCATTACCCAAGTTACACTCCCATGAAGTAATGCAGGAACTGCCAATGTTTTATAAAACTTCAATCCAGTATCTCTTCATGTTTTGTTCTTTAATATTTTATATATAGTTCCGCATATGATTTGGAATTTCGACAATTTCATATTTATGTCTCTTTCATTTTCTGTGTTTATAGTAAAATTACAACTAAATAATTAAAATTTGTTACATGTTCTAGAGGTTTGTTTTCTATTATGATTTTTGATCTTATATTTCCCCAAAATGCCATAATTTTTTTCTTTTTGATATTTTAAAATTATATTCTTGGCATAACTGATTTAATTTATGTACAGAGTACTGCAAATTATTATTTTATTTTTTTGAATAATAAATCACATCATCAGCATACATTAAAACGTTTAATATTTTAAAACGGTCCATTCTTATACCTATATTAACATTTCTTTTCCAATTTTGGATGATGTCATTGATATATACATTAAAAAGTGTAGGTGATAAACTACACTCTTGTCTTACACCTCTATTTATTATATTATTCTACCAGTTATATTATATGGGTGCGAAACATGGACTCTTACTTTAAGGGAGGAAAGGAGATTACAAGTATTTGAGAATAAAGTACTTAGGAACATTTTTGGACCAAAGAGAGATGAACAGACAGGTGAATGGAGAAGACTACATAACAGTGAACTACATGGTCTTTATAGGAAGCCAGATATAATAAGAACAGTTAAGTCTCGTAGACGGCAATGGGCAGGACATGTTGCACGTATGGGTGAAATACTTGCATGGAAGCTTCTTGTAGGAAAGCCAGAGGGAAAACTCCCAGTTGGTAGGCCAAGAATGAGGTGGGAGAATGATATTAACTATGATTTGAGGGAAGTAGATTATACAGGGAATGATTGGAAAACATTAGCTCAGGATAGAGATGTATGGAGAGCTTATGTCCGCGCGGCCATGAACCTACGGGTTCAATAGTGCCAGTGAATAAGTAAGTAAGTATGGTCAAGAATAAATATTGTTTAAGTCCCTTTAAAATATCACACTTCTTTATGTTTAAAAAAATAACTCATACATTTTTGAAGATCCCCTATCTATCATACATGAAGTCATAACAGAAATGAAACACATAGATTTCTTGTTAATACATACATATTTTTGTTTCGCCAGACTCAAGGGAGTCATAAAGTATAGTGAAGCAGAATTCTATATTTCTTCTCAATGGGGCAGCGGGGTTGGATTCTGTATTACAAAAGAGAATTCGATGGTATGCGAAGACACGTAGTTCACATAGATAACAGCAAACGTCAGTCGCCTCGCTAGGGTTTTTTTTTCTGTTATTTTTTATTTGCTAACAAAAAAAAAAAAAGAGGAGAAAGATAGAAAGAGGAAAATGAATCGATAATTGAATTAACGAGGTTTTTAATTTCCATTCCGACATGAAAGGAAGTTAATTCTAGAGCTACAAATCTGTCTTGCTTTGCCACCGCCATGATGTTTCCATGTGGAATTGAAGAGTTTATTCTATCAATTAACACTGTGATACTAAACTTTTCTCTCTCTCTCATGCACGAGTTGTTGGAAATTACTTGCGGAAACATCAACAATCCTACGCAACTTACTGAAATCAAATACTCTCAAGCATGTTATGTCTAATTTTTAAGTAAATAACCACGCTTAGAAAATTTACACCGATTAATGAATTACAAATTTTGTTTCGCTTCCCTTAATTCAACGACTTTTTTAATTTGTTGAGACATAATGAAGTGGGACTGATCTACCTAAATACTTTCCATTTAACAGAAAAAGCTTTTGTTTCAATAAATTAACTGTCTTTGATTCAAATTCATATTTTATTATTTTTCTTCTTCTTCCTTCCAGTATTAGGCCAAGGCGTGTTACGATCCTATAGAAAATTTTCTCTCCAGCGTTTCATAGGACGGCCTAGTGATCTTCGTCCTCTTGGTATATAATTGTAAAGAGCTTTGGGGATCCGATTTGAACTCATTCTTTCAAGATGGTATTTCCAATTTAGTTGGTATTGTTTAATATATTCCAAAATTGGCGTAGTCTTGAATTCTTTTAAGATATCGGTGTTCCTTTTCCGATCCCATCTGGTGTAACCCGCTGTTCTGTGCATGAATCTCATTTCACAAGCCGTTATTCTGCTTTCATGTTGTCTTTTTAGTGTCCATGCTTCACTACCATAGGTCAACACAGGTCTAGCCAAAGTGTTATATAAACGTAATCTGGTGTTTTTTGTATAAGGGATGGTTTCATAACTTGATTAATAATTCCCAAACTTTTATTATAACTAGTAATTTTTTCAGGGATATCCTTTTCATCCCAGATAGAGAGATAATATCCAAGATATTTAAATTGATTAGATCTCTCTAAAATTTTATTCTGGAGACAGATTTTACTTTGTATGGGGTCCTTCCCATGAAATGCCATAATTTTAGTTTTTATTATTAAATTGTACAAAATTCATTTGTAATCATGATATTCATCTGAAGAAGGCACAAAGTACTGAAACAGCTCTAACGAATTTGTATTTAAATAAATATATAAATCGTAGTATGAGGCGGAACGCTGACCACGGACCACTCAAATGACATCTATACGAAAACAAGTGTAACTAAATTAGTATGGTTCAAATTCTTCACTGTAGGGGGAGAGCACCTAAATCTCTGTTAAGGGAAAACATGGGCTTACAAGATGAATAAAACTTTCAACAGTTTTATTTTTATTTTATTAATAGAAAACGGATTTTCATCAAGTAAACGCCAAAATCAATTGATTACTGGCTTATCACGCAGCGGGTCCGAGGTCCTGTCTCGGTAAGCACTAGTTTCCAGGATCAGTTTTTTTCGGGATTTTTCCTCACTTATAAGACAAATGTCAGGAAACTTTAAGGCTCAAACAGTCCCCTAACACCATATGGCCATCATAATCATCATTCATATTCGCCTTAGATCAAGTTTAGGATTAAGAACTCTCCTGGCGCACCACTATCATCATCATATCATCGGGGCAGCGTAATGACGCCTTCCAGGAGCCCCAACCTCAAAAGTGGGTTACATTTACGCCAATGCCAGGATAGAACACCAGAAATGTCGAAATGACAACCTGGGATATTGAATTATAAAATATTTTATTATATAGCGGTTGCAGGACATTTCACATCTTTCTTCACATATCTCTGTCATTCCAATCTCCATTGTCCAATTCTCTTCCCCTCCTCATACTGCTTAAAAAACCACCAACCCACGTTATGTTTGTAGTTCCTCTTCTTCTTCTAGTATCAGATAGTAATATCATCATCATCAACAACAACAAGGATTAAGCTCAATTGCCTTCCGATCTCAGTATAGGTCGAATTGGTCCTTCCATCTCTTCAATTGTCTTCCCAACATTCGTCTCCCTTTTGGCTTATAATTATACATTCTTCTTGGTATGCGCTGTTCATTCATTCGTAATAGTGCTGAAGATAAGCATTTTGATAATATTTTATTCTTTCACAGAGATTAAATATATTAAGTTCTGTTCTTATATCTTCGTTTTATTTTCATCGGTCCTTTGGTATCCTACTATTGCTCTTAACATTTTCATTTCAGCAGCCTCTATTTGTTTACTATCTGCCTTTGTTAATGTCCAGGTTAGATAAGATGGAGATGGCAATATTAATGCATTTTATAATAAAATTCCGTAGAAGAGTTAGTCAGAGTAGGTACTATATTAAAAATTATAATATAAAATTATGTACCTTGTATTCCGTCAAATAATTAAAACATTGTAGACATTTCGGGACCAATTCCATCATCAGCAGAAGGTCATTCGTTATTCTCCAGCTACTAACCAGATACCTGTAGCTGGTGAGTAATGAACAACTTTGTGCTGATGATGGAACTGTCCCAGAAAGGCCTACAATGTTTTAATAATTCTAGCAGTTGAGGAAACTGCATTCAAGGTACACAATTTTATAATGTTATTATTATATTTTTTATATTCCAGATTACACCCGTTCTAGTATTCTTCATGGACATTTGTTATCTGACATTCATTTTACACGACGATACCATTTTATTTTTTTACGATATTCACAACAGAAGTTTGAACATTCAACTTTCGTTTAATTATACTTTTTATTATTTTCTATCGTCTATAAATTTCAGATGAACGCCTCCAAAAATTCATTTCTGCGGAATTAAATTTTCTTATTGTTCTTGAAATTAATTGCTATGCATCTGCACCATGTTGTCACTGTAATCCTGTTATGTTAAAATGTTTATTTGTGTTTTAGAACTTATAACAGGAAGTAGTTTTTTCTTAACAGAAAATTGCGTCTTAATATTTTCGTTACATCCACCACTCTTGGTAATGTCCTGGTTCAATTCACGGTCAGGACATATTTTCTTAGTAAAGTTTTTTTTCGGAGTGTTTCATAACATATAAGACAAATATTAGGAATCTTAAACACGCAAATGCTCCCCGAATACAATCTTGCCATCATAATCATCCATATCTCATTCGCTTTGTTCCCTTTGAACGCACAAAGGGCTGCAAATAAGGCGATATAAAATATTTAGGGTTCTTGGCATGTGACCTTCTCAATCACTGTGACTTCATACGGTATACAGAAGATGATGGGAGAGCGGCTGGAAACAAAGTGCTAACGCATTCGAGCGTTAGGTTCCCCAAAATATTTCAACGGCTACTCCCCTGCCCAGTTACAGTCGAATGCGGAATACGCTGGAAGATAGCGCCTTCTATATAGCTCTCTGTATGAGCGAATGGGGCGTCTTGTCTTAACCCATTCTTCTGGAAAAACGAGGTAGACTCGCCGGTAGTTAAATGATCTTCACCTCAGAAGATGAGGTACACTCGCTTAACACTGCTCTTATACAGTTTGCAATTTATACATATCTTGGTAGGGTAATATTTTGTTAACATTGATGAATAGTAGAGGAATGTGTTTTGGCTTTTGCCCTTATTGTGATCTCAAGTACCGTTATCTTTTGCTTGTTTCGATTGTCTGAAAATATACAATATAATTTACGATAACTTAAATCTGGTTTCTGCGGAAATGCATTCAATATTTAAACCTGAAACGAGTGGATTAAATGTTCGTGTTGTCTCGGAAATGGTCTTGGCATTGAGAGAGGTCCTACACATTCTTATGTAATAAAACGTATGTATGCCATCCAGAGTTTAAATTCTAAGAGATAGTGTCCTTGTAAGACCCGGAAGGCGTGGTGCACTTAAAAGTACCAGCTAAGTAAGAGATTAAATTAAGGAAAATAAAAATGCAAATATTGCTACGTTTTTAATAAAGAGAAAGTCATTTCTTCTTAAAATAATTTTAGGTCTTAATATATTTCATTACCGTCACGTCTCAATTAGATTTGTTTTTTAAATTGTTATATAAAAATGATCCACCTCTGTGGTCTCGAGGTAGCGTGCTGCCTTATCACGCAGCGGGTCCGGGTTCGATCCACGGTCGGGACAGTTTTTCTGGGTGAGGTTTTTATCGGGGTTATTCCTCACATGTAAGACAAATGTCAGGGAAACTTTAAGGCCCAAACGGTCCCCGAAATCATATGGCCATCATCATCATCCTTCACCGGTGTGGAAAGCAACGGAAAGCTACCACACCTATAATTCCCTAGTAAAGCTGCAAAGCATAGCATGAAAATGCTATGATTGCAGTGAAAGACCTGCCCTAGGGCAGAATTACTATGGATGGATATAAAAATTAAATTAACGATTCGCATACTTATCAGTTTTATGATTTAATAGGCGTGTCCCTTTTCTCTAACGAATAATTTCGTTATAATGAGAATAGCCTGTTATAATCAGCACGTAAGGTTTCCATCAACAGATTGCAGTTCAATCAATGTGTTTCGTTTTAATCAACACAACGCGTATTCATTAGGATTCCTATTTTTATCAGTCTGTTGAAATTTAAACAAGTTTGATGTGTTTTAGCCTAAACGCAGTATTTTCTTTAATCAACATGCTCATCCACAACATTTAAGTTCTTAATCCTTAAATTGGCAATATAATTTGGTTTAATTAATTTAATATTTTTTATAAAGCAGAAGAGAATGGACTGTCACTTAAATATGTGTAGAATTACACAATATATCTAATAACAGTTATGAATGATTTCGTTTTCACTGCGGTCCGCCACATTTAAATAACTGCCTCCAGAAATTAGTTGTTTGCCAAGGACAACCAGGAGAACCAAAAGGAATCGCTCACCGCTTGTCATTAACTTGGCTAGCCGCAGGGCCTTTCCAACAAGATTACTTACTTACTTGTTTGCCAATGTAAGGGTTAACTTCTTCAGTATCTTTGTGTACTCCAGTATATTTATCTTTGCTGGAATTCTCTCTTTGTGTAATATTGTGAGGGTGTCTGTCATCTGTGTTTTCCACACAATGACTAGCATCAATACTATGTTTAGCGTAACTGATTTTAACTTCTCTATATCTTTTAAATATTATTTAAATCTAATGTTAAAATTAAAAAAAATCGACAATAACATGATTTTAAAAGAGAACGCACCCGGTATACACAATCCTTTCTGTAGGATAATCACAATTTGTCAGTAGCCAAATAACTTTAGTGATGCCGCATTTTGACTACTGTGACGTTCTACTAACTGACATAAGTGACGGATTGTCGGACAAACTGCAGCGTGTCCATAATATGTGTATCAGATTCATATTTAATGTTCGAAAATACGATCACATTTCTCCATTATTCCACGAATAGTCATGGCTACATCTAAAAGAGAGAAGAAAATCGCACTGTCCAATTCTCCTATTTAAGATCCTACATACCTCGATTCCCAATTTTTTATCATCCCGTTTCCAGTATCTATCCTCAAACCATAACTTAAACACAAGATCACAACATAGTCTCTTACTTAATATACCGCAACATAGGACATCACATCACTCCATGTCATATACCATCTCCACTTCTCGCAACTGGAATTCCCTACCACAAGAAATAAGGGGATGCCGGACATTGGCATCTTTTAAAAGAAATCTAAATTTATATTTGTTCTAAACTCGACTTCATTATTATCCAGTGTAAGTATATATATTAATTGGTGTTTCTCGTATAATGTATCATATTTATATTATTATTATTATTATTATTATTATTATTATTATTATTATTATTATTATTATAATTATTATTATTATCGTATCATTATTGTTATTACCCTATAAAATGTTGTTTGTACATGACATTTACATTGCTACATTATTGTATCTTTAACTGTTTATAATTAGTATAGTGTATATCTATATTTGTCAAATATTTATTTGTATTTGTGCTGGTTGAGTGGAAGAGAGGGCCTTATGGCCTTAACTTTGCCAGAATAAATAAAGTATTATTATTATTATTATTATTATTATTATAATTTTCTGCTGGAGATGAAACCATTCCGAAAGGCCTACAGTATTTTAAATTTTTTAACAAGATCAGGTGACTGAACACTACATGTATTCAATTTTATAAATTTATAGTACAAATTTAATAATACTAATAATAATAATAATAATAATAATAATAATAATAAACATCATCGCCTTCAAGGATTAGATCAGTTGGTCCGTTCTGACTCAAAATTGCTCATGCCATCTCATTAATGGTCGACATTATTATAATAATAATAATAATAATTATTATTATTATTATTTAATTAAGGGAAATTTGTGAATGTTTGTTGCAAACGATAGTCTATAAGCCCGTAGTCATTGATGTATTTTTTAAATTCATGTTAATTACTAAGCTTGGTTGGAGAAAATCCTCAATGATTAGGAAAATTCTCAAAATGAATGATTATTTATTCATTCATTTCAACTAGCAAAGGTAAGGACATAAGGACTCAAACAGTGAAAAAAATTACAAACCGTAAAGAAATAAATTATATACGGTCATAACATAAAATAAATAATATTCATATAAATTGATATTAGATTCAAATGAATCAAGTCAAATTTTTAGAGAAACCAAACATCATAAACCATCAAAGGCAGATGAATTACAAAAGAAATATATTTAAATTTATTTTAAGGAAGTTAATATTCGGCAGTCCCTTAATCTCTTGGGGTAAGGAGTTCCATAGTCTAGCAGTATATACGATACAGGAATTAGAATAGTACTAGGTTCTGTGTTGTGGAATGTTAAATAGCAGTTTCTGTTGCTATAGTATACTCAACTTGTGATTTTAAGATACGGTATGAAAGCGATATAATTGCATTTTATATTGAGCTAAATGGATGCTTACCTTAGCAGTGTCGTCGTGAATCCAGACGATGTCCGGGGGCGGATTTCCATCCACATCGCAGGATAACGTGACCGTAGTACCCAGGTCAGCCTGAATACTCCGGGGCCTGGTACGGAATCTTGGACCATCTGCACAAACAACCATACATATTCATGGAGTGTTGTAATAAAGTTACTGGCCAGTCTTCAAGGCTTACTCAAAGATTATCAGATTATCACAGAATAATTGATACCACTAGGTGCTTAAACTCAGAGCAGGAAACTTTGACAATGTAAATGATTTGTGATTAAATGCGTCTCCCTCTAATTTGTAAGTTAAATGAAGGGCTCAAATTGGGAATTCACTTCGTCTTGCAACAGTAAGATCTCCACGAATAGGCCTATAGTGAATTTGTGCGTTAGCTATGTTTAATGTAGAATATTCGACGACCAACTTGAAATATAGTATCATTCCTCCTAACTTTTTCAGTAGATTTTAAAAACGTAAGAAAACTTTAATAACAAGTGTGTCAGTGTGCGTTTATATTTTGAAACTTTCTCCTAAAAAGTAGCCTCAGCTCGTTCCTGGAATTCCTTCCCTCAAGATATCTGGCTTGCCGCAAACATGACACTTTTAAGTCACGCTTATGTAATTACCTGTTGTTAAATAATTAATTTTACACAAGAACTAAATGTATTCTATGTCATTAATAGCTTTTTTCTCTCATTTTCGTATCTTGCACAATTTATATTTCATTCGTTAAATATAGATTAAATCAAAATGTTTTGCAAATAATAATTATATATTGTAGACATACCATCTAATATTTATGTTTATTATATTTAAATGTAGAATAATTGTTGTTTTTTTTAACTTGGTTGAGTGGTTGACAAGGCCTTAATTCTACCAGATTAAATAAAACTATTATTATTATTATTATTATTATTTTATTATTATTATTATTATTATTATTATTATTATTATTATTATTATTATTATTATTATAAATAGTAATAATAATAATAATATCAATAAAACTAAATATATGGTCACACGTAGAAATACATTATATAATGGAAATGGACAGCTAATGACAAATGAGGGAAATTTTGGGGAAGTGGCTGATTTCAAATACCTAGGAACAATAATCACAAATAGGAATGAGATGCACAAAGAAATTAAACATAGGCTCAATTCTGGAAATGCGTGCTATTATGCATTGCAGAGACTCTTGATGTCCCAACTCCTTTAAAAAAACGTTAAACTGAAAATATATAAAACTATTATTCTACCAGTTATATTATATGGATGCGAAACATGGACTCTTACTTTAAGGGAGGAAAGGAGATTACAAGTATTTGAGAATAAAGTACTTAGGAACATTTTTGGACCAAAGAGAGATGAACAGACAGGCGAATGGAGAAGACTACATAACAATGAACTACATGGTCTTCATAGAAAGCCAGATATAATAAGAGCAGTTAAGTCTCGTAGACAGCGATGGGCAGGACATGTTGCACATATGGGGAATGAATAGACTTGCATGGAAGCTTCTTGTAGGAAAACCAGAGGGAAAACGCCCAGTTGGTAGACCAAGAATGAGGTGGGAGAATAACATTAACTATGATTTGAGGGAAGTAGATTATACAGGGAATGATTGGAAAGCACTAGCTCAGGATAGAGATGTATGGAGAGCTTATGTCCGCACGGCCATGAACCTACGGGTTCGATAGTGCCAGTGAGTAAGTAAGTATTATAAATAATAATAATACTAGTAATAATAATTTTATTTAACCTGGCAGAGTTAAGGCGTTAACCCAACCAGGTTACAAAAAAATATACGGGGAATGGAAGACGTGTATGGAAGTTTGTCGTAGGAAAATCAGAGGGAAAACGCTCAGTTGGTAGACCAAGAATGAGGTAAGGGAATAACATTAACTATGATTTGAGGGAAGTATATTATGCAGGGAATGACTGGAAAACATTAGCTCAGGATAGGGATGCATGGAGAGCTTATGTCCCCGCGGCCATGAACCTACGTGTTTGATTGTGCCAGTGAGTTAGTTACTATTATTATTATTATTATTATTATTATTAGTATTATTATAAATGTTTTAAATTATTTCCTAATGTCTTTAATTATATTATTCAATCTGGTATTGATCTATTCTACATTGTTTTATTTCCCCTTCATTTAATTTATTTTATGTGCCAAAATTAATTTTCTGTCTTGACACTGGCTCCTAAATTTATATATTTTGTTTTCATTAAATTTATATATATTGTGTTTTCCCTCTCCCTTTAACTAAAACTTTAGAATGTATATATTCTATATGTATTATTTCTGTAACTGAACTGCATCCGAGCACGAGCACTTGCTCATTCGGATGTCACTTCTGCGTACAACATTTATTTGTTAATAGAATTTATTCCTATTCTTAAAAAAAAACTAACTAGCACTGTCTCGTACCACTATTTTACGCAATAATCAGATTTTTAGATAACTATTTCATAGTAGGACAAATTAAATTAGTGTTTTTAGAAAAGAACTAACTCTGTGATTAATACATGTGGATGTGAGGCAGCAGACGGATAGTAAGCAAATGGCCTTCTAGGCCTATCGCGCCATGGAGTTAGAGGAGTTATAATTCTTGTCACCTATTTT
Organism: Diploptera punctata; assembly: GCA_030220185.1. Lineage (NCBI taxonomy): Eukaryota > Metazoa > Arthropoda > Insecta > Blattodea > Blaberidae > Diploptera > Diploptera punctata. The sequence continues at coordinate 1,732,946 of JASPKZ010000831.1, forward strand.
TGCCTTTCTTGTGACCATTATTTTCATAATCCCCTTTTTCTCCTTTCCTAACTTTTTAAAAATTATTTTAAATTCTATTTTATACAGCTAATTTTGCCGTTTAATTTACTTTACAACACGTTCAGCACACACACACACACATGTATATATACATATACACATACTCTTACTCACTTACTCACTGGCACTATCGAACCCGAAGGTTCATGGCCGCGCGGACATAAGCTCTCCATACATCCCTATCCTGAGCTAATGCTTTCCAATCATTCCCTGTATAATCTACTTCCCTCAAATCATAGTTAATGTTGTTCTCCTACCTCATTCTTGGTCTACCAACTGGGCGTTTTCCCTCTGGCTTTCCTACAAGAAGCTTCCATGCACGTCTTTCATTCCCCATACGTGCAACATGTCCTGCCCATCGCAGTCTACGAGACTTAACTGTTCTTATTATATCTGGCTTCCTATAAAGACCATGTAGTTCATTGTTATGTAGTCTTCTCCATTCCCTGTCTGTTCATCTCTCTTTGGTCCAAAAATTTTCCTAAGAACTTTATTCTCAAATACTCGTAATCTCCTTTCCTCCCTTAAAGTAAGAGTCCATGTTTCGCACCCATATAATATAACTGGTAGAATAATAGTTTTATATATTTTCAGTTTAACGTTTTTTGAAAGGAGTTGGGACATCAAAAGTCTCTGCAATGCATAATAGCATGTATTTCCAGAATTGAGCCTATGTTTAAGTTCTTTGTGCATCTCATTCCTATTCGTGATTATTGTTCCTAGGTATTTGAATTCAGCCGCTTCCTCAAAATTTCCCTCATTTGTCATTAGCTGTCCATTTCCATTATATACTGAATTTCTACGTGTGACCATATATTTAGTTTTACTGAAATTTACTTCCAGTCCCAATTTCTTAGTGTTATTCAATAGTGTGTGCGTGTTGGCCTTTAGTACCTCCTCGCTATCGGCCAGTAGTACTACATCATCAGCATAAACTAACAGCTTATCAATACCATTCAGTTGCAAGCCTTCCTCATTCTCTAAAGAGTTAATGGCATGCTATAGTACAAAATTAAATAGCAGAGGAGATAGTGCGTCTCCTTGCTTCAACCCATTCTGGATTTCAAAAGTGTCTGAAACCTGTTTGCCTACATGCACCCAACTCTTTGAGCCATTTAGACACATTCGCATAAGTCTAACTAACTTTTTAGGAATTCCGAACTCCAGCAGGATACTATATAACTTCTCCCTCTTAATTGAATCATATGCTTTTTTGACATATACACATACAGTGTTTGTATATTTATATTTGTTAAATTATCATTTATGAATATTAAATTAACTTCCCGTGAGGTTGCCATGAACATGGGCATAGTGAACCTGTCTGCTTTCAATGAACACGGGACTACACTGCAACACTGCCTAAATTAAAAATGTATTATAGAATAATATAATAATAGAATAATCAATATGATGAAAATAACGGAAACTCTCTTTTTTATCCCCCTGCGGTATACTTGATTACAAAACTCTTTGCTTTACAAATACTACTATGTTTTTTCATAAATGCATGTTATGGGCTATAAAAGAAGAAAAACATGTCTTCGTTCCCTTCTTTCACTAATTTTAGTAATTTTTTCCGTTCTTTTTCTATACTGATAATTTCCCTGAAATAGAAACCTAATAATAAATATTCATTATAGATTAAAAGAATATCGAAGAACACAATATATAGAACAGTTAACTTGTTTATTAATAATAATCTATATTAATTTTTAAATAACAACATATAATCACAATAGACGATAATTTATATAATTTTAATTTATGAAGGTGTAGCCAATATGAGTAGTCACCAATATTAACACAAACATTGCTAAAATCGCCAAAATTAACAAGCATAAATGCATGCATTTCCTGGAATTGAAGCTATGTGTTTAACTCCTTTCGGCATCTCATTCATGTATGTGATTATAGTTCGTACATACTTTAATTCGGCCACTTCTTCAAAATGTTCCTTTGTCTTTCCATTTACATTAAATAATTAATTTCTGTGCGTGGCCATAATTTTTATTGATGTTTACTTCCAGCCCCAATTTCTTACTGTTACTCAGTAGAATGTCCACCACTGTGGTCTCGAGGTAGCGTGCTGCCTTGTCACGCAGCCGGCCCGGGTTCGATCGCCTGTCGGGATAGGCTCCTGGATGAGTTTTTTTCAGGTTTTTCCTCACTTGTAAGACAAATGTCAGGAAGCGTAGGGCCCAACGGTCCCCGAAAATCATCCGGCCATCATCATCATCATCCTTTTCAGTCCTTAGTAACTCCTCGCTATCGTTAATGATACTGCATAATCAGCATATACCAAGAGTTTATTAATACCATTGATTTGCAGGCCTGTTTTATACAATTAAGATTTGATAGCATTCTTTAGTACAAAATTGAATAGTTGTGGAGATATTGCATCTCCTTGGTTTAACCTGTTCTGAATTTCAAACGTATCTGAAAACTGTTTGCCTAGACGCGCCGTATTCTTTGTACCATTCAGACATATGCGATTAAGTCTATTTTTTTTAGTAATTCCGAATTACAGCAGGATACTATGAAATTTAACCTTGTTAATTGAATCGTATGTCTTTTAGAAGTCTACATATAGTTGTTACAGAGTGCTATTATATTCCAATTTATTTTCTAAAATCTGTCTTATACTAAAAATCTGATCTATTGTAAAATCTATTTCTTCTAAATCCACATTGATGATCACCCATTATGTCGTTAATATAGGGAGTAAGTCTCGACACCAATATATTTTTTTGGAATTTTTAAATTCTTCTTCTTATTATTATTAATATTATTATTATCTTCTTCTTCTTTACTTCACGGGCTAGGCAAAATGCCTGTTCCGCCTCATAGTTGTTCCGTCCATCTTTTCACTGGCTTTTCTACATTTCGTGAACCTCTTGGCTTGTAGTTAAATGCTGCTTTTGGTAATCTTGTTACGTTCATTCTTTCTACACGTCTAAACAATTTTTCTCTATATCCATTGATTTTATCATTTAATGGATATATATATTTAACTCTGTTCTTATATCTTCATTCTTTAACCGATCCATTCTCGTGCAGCCTTTTGTTCTTCTAAGGAAGTTCATTTCTACACTTTGTATTCTACTTTGTAATTTTTTGGTCATTACCCAAGTTTCACTCCCATAAAGTAATGCAGGAACTGCCAATGTTTTATAAAACTTCAATCTAGTATCTCTTCTTGTTTTGTTCTTTAATGTTTTATGTATAGTTCCACATATAATTTTAAATGTTGACAGTTTCACATTTACGTCTCTTTCAGTTTTCGTGATTATTATTATTATTATTATTATTATTATTATTACGAACATAAATTTTATTTTCAGATATTTCAGCATCCTCCTATGACTCTTCAGGTACATAAATCTCTAAGTGTTACAATCAACCTGAAGAAATATAAATTAGATTTTTTCTGCCTTTATCTTGAAACTGTCATCATTTACTCATCATGCTATACTTCTGTGGTGCGGTAAAAACGATGATAATAATATAATTGTTTTTTTTTTCATTAGGAATTTCTCTACAATAAAATAGTTTTCCTAAAACCCATTGCAAATTTTACTCCTCCATAAATCCCTATTCTCTGCATCACTCTCTCTGTTAATCCTCTCGACACCATAGTTCTATGTACTCGTTGAAACCACTGTTATTCAGGTCTTTCTTTTCTTCTGTTGCTCTCCGATTCGAAATTAAATTAAATTGAATCAATTAAATTTTGAAAATATAATAATAATAATAATAATCCGGTATCATGGCAGCTGCCGCCGTCTTCCGGAAACCAAACGCCATTCCTCTCTGTCCATCCATTGATCTTCCTCCAATCCTCTGATATTCATAGCTGCTTGTACCCCTTCTGTCCAATTTTCTTCGGCCTTCCTCTCTTCCTCTTTCCACTGGGATCCATTCCATAACAATTTTAGGTAATCTTTGCTGTTGCATTCTTTTGACATGGCCATGCCGCTGTAATCTTTTCTTTTCTATAATGTCTATGATGTCTGGCTCCTCTTGTACACCCATAATTTTCCTTATTTTTTATTTCGTATTCTATCCATTCTAGATTTTCCACCTGATCTTCTTAAAACACCCATTTCTATACTTAAAATTCTTTTCGTTTTCCTGGCTGGAATTTGTCAGACTTCAGCACCATATGTTAAAATACTCTGAATTATGGTTTGATATATTTGTAATTTTCAATTTTTTGAAATATTTTTGCTCCGCCAAACAGAGTTTAAAGCATTATTGCTCGTTTTGTTTGGGCGATTTTATTTTTAATTTCCATTGTGTTTTCGCCTGAATGGTCTAATTTTGTTCCTAAGTAAGTGCATTCAATACTAGGTTTTAGTTCTTCTCCATTGTTGAAATTTATACTTTCCATTTCTTTTCCTCTACACAGGTATTTAGTTTTCTCAATGTTTATACAAAGTCTGCATTTTTCATATTCTTATTTTAGTTTAATAATAATAATAATAATAATAATAATAATAATAATAATAATAATAATAATAATAATGAAGAGAAGAAAATAAAAGGGCTAAAGATATTTGTGTGAAATCTAAGCAATGTCTTGGAGTGAGCAACGAGACCATGTGGCTAGAACCGCTGGTAGATGAACAATGGATTGCAAGTGGAGCATGTTTTCGTGTACTGAACAGTCTCAATGCAAAGGAGAACAATCACTAATAAGATTATGAGGGAACGTGCGCCAACCACAATCTGCTGTTTCAATTCCCACGCATTTTCTACGTCCTTAACTCGAAATCTGTTTTAGGCTATATAACATATTACTCAAGAGTACGGTAAACTCTAGTGAACGTGTTTCCGAAAACATAACACGTTGTTTGTTGTGTTCACTCAAAGTATATCCGGGTTCCACTATTGGAAACATCAACGTTAAGAGTCAAATTCCTTCTCCTGAGGTTTACTAATACAGTAAATCGATCAGCCTGGTGGTCTTCAGTGTCCCGTACCGACTAAGGCATTATGTCTTGGCGTCTTGCTACGGAACGCATCCTGGTTCAAATTCCCAAAGATAATTTTTTCTCTTGGAATTTCGGCAAGACCATGTGGCATTTTGAACCATCGTTGAGGTTACTATATACTCGTAAAATATTTCTGTTTCCGTCATCAATAGTATTAAAGCTTATAGGCCAACTGAATCGTCTTAATTGAATAACCTTGTAGTGTATTTACTGTGTGTGTGGGTGGGAGGGCGGTTGGGGAGAGATAGAGACAGGGGGACAGAGAGGCAGAGACAGAGAGACAGAGAGGGAGAGAGATAGATAGATAGATAGATAGATAGATAGATAGATAGATAGATAGATAGAGAGAGAGAGGGAGAGAGACAGAGACAGGGACTCGCAAAACAAGCATCGGCAGACGAAGAAACGGAATTAATATGTAGCATTATCCCAAAGTCAAACATCAAAACAGAGCTAAAACAATCAGCTGTACAAGAATGGCAGAGAAGATGGGACAATACGATCAAAGGAAATATAACCAAAGCCTTTTTCCCATCAATAAAAGACAGATTAAAACAACAACTGCCAATCACTCCAGAATTCACTGCAATAGTAACAGGACATGGCAAAACAAGATCCTACCTTCACATATTTCATATAATAGACAATCCTACATGCACATGCAATAGAGCACAACAAACCATAAACCACTTAATATATGACTGCCAAGATGTAAAACAACACAGAATGGAATTGATAAATGCTATAAAAAGAAGTGGAAACACATGGCCAGCCACAAATCAACAACTAGTAACTAATAATTTACTAGAATTTAGGAAGTTCATTCAGACATTAAAATTACAAAATTGATAATGTAAATATGTAACATAGTTTATAAAAATGAGATTTTTAGATTTAGAATATTATAAATATAGAGCATAGTATAGACAATAGTATATAGTTAAGACATAGTAAAATGTATATGTAAATATGTATATACTGTTATGTAATAGCATTATATAAGTCATTGATGTATTATATTAAAACAAAGCAGGTAATATTACTCTGTAATGGGGCATGCTGAGGAATTAATAAATAGAAAAAAATACAGAGACAGGGGGACAGGGGGACAGGGGGAAAGAGAGGCAAAGATAGATAGAGACAGATATATATATATATATATATATATATATATATATAATATATGGCGTTTTAAGTTATTTTGTAGCTAAATTTTAATTGTACGAAGTACGAAGTCTAGCAACAATGAGAGATACAGGTATTTATGGTGGGTGTAGATGTATCATTTTCCAAATCAAAGAGAGAATCATCATCATCATCATCCTTTACGGATTAGTTCTTTGTCTGTTCCGATCTCACAGATGTCCAGCCCAGCGCTTTCTTGGTCTTCCCACCGATCTTCGTCCTCAAGTATTATACATCAGTGCCATCTTTGGTATCTAATCCTCTGTCATTCTTTGCAGATGTTCTATCCAATTGTTCCTGTGTTCTTCTATTTGTTGAAGAAGTGGTTGTACTTTTAGATCCTCTCTGATATTCACATTTCTAATATGTTCTTCTCATGTACAATCTTTCAAAGCCCATAGGAATCTCATTTCCGCTGCCTGAATTTTACTTTTTTTCCTTTTCCTCAAAGAGAGAATATTCTTCATAATTAAGATATTTTACCCTGTTGAAGTATACAACCTCTTTGGGAATAGCAAAGTATACATATTTTTAATAACCAGGTTTTATGAAATGATCGACGTGTTGGTGTGTGGTTGTGTACATACTGAAAGCTCACACACACACACACACACACACACACACACACACACACACACACACACACACACACCCCACACACACACACACACAAATGGGTTCTTCGTGTGAACCCAGAACAAAACATCCATAGATGTCAGATGTGGTGACCAAGCTAACCATGGAATAGGACCATCTGATGTCCATCCAGCATTATTATGTAATTATTTTATTTAATGACATCAATGAGGATTACACTTGCTACTTGTCTATTCTTTTCAAGAAAGTGATTGCATATCCTGGAAACTGAAATCTAGGCAAGTAATTTAAAGTTATATTAGCTTCCATGATATTGTACTCAAAATCTTATGAAGCTCTGTCTTCTTGTACTGGACAAGTCCAGCATTCCACAGTAAAAGTCGTGAATATTGTTAAGGTTATAATCGGTATCTGCTAAGTAAGGTCTTTCAAGATTTGTAAAAAAATTAAAAAGTATTTTCATTAAAACAATCTTTGGATTTAATTAAATAAAAATAAAACTTACAAATTTTATATGATTTCCATATTTATTACAATATAAATTTGTAACAGCTGTTTTGATACTTTGTACCTTCTTCAGACATGATTGCAATATTTGGAATTCACTAAAAAGTCACCTGGGAAACTTGGCCCGACCAGGGATTAAACCCTCGGACTTTACCACAAGATCACAACGGTGATCTATAACAATGGATTGTGAGACTAAATGTCACTTTTGTGTTTAATTTGTCTGAAACTCATAATTATCAAGGTACAAAATTGCTCATATATGTTTTGAAAAAGTGGAAGGCTTTTACTAGATCCTACTATTGTTTGTTATTGAATTCTCAGTTAATGATTGGGAACGCTAGTTGAACGAAACAATCCTTAACGTAGAAACCAATTATTTGTTACTTATAAGGAATCAAGTGGCAAAACGTTATATAATCCCACAACATTTTTCTTCATTAGAATGAAAATAACACAGAAAATAAAAACTGAATTACGAAAATTGAAATACTATAAATAATTCTGCTGTAATGATGAATGGAATTTCCATAAATGTAAGGTAATACATTATATTTGTATTGTTAGTGGTTTAGAAATACTATCTTTATACCCTTTTTAGAAGATGAGAAAGAAATATAAGATATTGTAGAATCGTTGTTGGAATTTACTTATGAAAGGAAAATAAAACTTATTAAAAATGCACAATTAGTTTGATAGCAAGTAAGAGCCTAACGTTCTTGAACAATCAGTCGCATTAGTGAAATTCAATATTGGTATTAAGCGTTATTAGTATTGAATATTATAAAATCAAAAATAAGTAGAAAATTCTTAGAAAATAAGCTTAATATTAGTAAGAGTAATGTTAATTTAATATGTACATTTACGGAAGCACACAGTATATACAGAGAATCAAACTGATAGTCAAAGATATTGGATGTTATATGTCGACCGCTGTGGTCTCGAGGTAGCGTGTTGCCTTGTCATGCAGCGGGCCCGGGTTCGATCCCCGGTCGGGGCAGTTTTTCTGGGTGAGGTTTTTATCGGGTTTTTTCCTCACCTGTAAGATAAATGTCAGGAAAACTTTGAGGCCCAAACGGTCCCCGAAATCATATGGCCATCATCATCCTTATCTATTATCATCATCCTTATCATTATCATAATCATCATCACCGTCCTTCACCGGTGTGGAAAGCAACGGGAAGCTACCACACCTACAATTCCCTAGTAAATCTGCAAGCATAGCATGAAAATGCTAAGATTGCAGTGAAGGACGTGCCTTCGGGCAGAATTTCTATGGATGGAGATATATATATATATGACATGAAAAGAAAAATAAATGCTTGAGTCGGGATTTGAACCCCAGTTTCTAACTAGGCCTATACATGTTTAGCGCTCGAACCAACTGAGCTACTCAGGAATCCTAACAAAAACATTTATTTTTCTTATATATATATATATATATATATATATATATATATATATTAATCTCAATTTACACGAGGGGTAACGGGATATCGTTCCAACTGCCATCTAGTAGCTACTATAACAAGTAAGAATTTTTAAAGAGTATATTTACTTTATAGTAGTAACGCTTGTATATTTAGATGTCATAACTATATTTTGAAATTTAGCAATGAATTCCTAAGTAGCTCAGTTAGTTAGAGCGCTAAACGTATAAAGTTAGAAACTCGGGTTCAAAGCCCGACTCAGACATTTATTTATATATATATATATATATATATATATATATATAATATATATATATATAAAACAAGATGATACCTCCTCTGTTCTCTGATTTATAATAATTCGAAAACGGGTTCTAGGTTATTTTTCTAGACATAATGGATTGGGAACATAGTTTCTTATTTTAAGGGAGGAGAAAAAATTACAAGTATTTTGAGAATAAAGTTCTTAGAAAACATTTCGAATCTGAAAGAAAAAATGAATAGACAATGGAATAGAGAAAACTTCATTATATTGAGCTACATAATCCTTATGGGAAACCATAATAAGTAGAGGTAATAAGTAGAGTTAAGTGTCGTAGACTACGATAGGCAGGACTTGTGGTACGAATGGAAAATGAAAAAGATGCATGGAAACGTCTTGTAAGATAGCCAGAAGGGAAGCGACGAATAGGAAAACCCCGAATGAGATGGCAAAATAATAATATTAACCAGGATTTTAGGTTGAAAAATTATACAGCGAATGATTGAAAAAAAAGTCAGGATAAAGATGTATGGAGAGATTTTATTCGCGCGGCCATGAACCTCCGGATTCTATAGTACCATTGAGTGGGCTATGTTATTTTATTCAACTACTCTTTCATAGCTCGGCCATTAGCATCTCACTTTAAAGTTGGGTGTAAAAGAGCCAACAAATTTTCCTAAGTGGTTTCTTGTTTGAGGCTTGATGTTCATTTACCGTCAAAATAAGTAGGTATTTGTTGTGTGCCAACACGGTCTACTTTTGAATCCCTTTCCTAATATTCCTCTGGGGTGCTGGATTTTTATAAAGGTAAATTTAGTTATTACAAAACATGTAATCGGTGAAAATCAAGTTTATTTTGCGCTAACTTACTACGTAGATACAATTAGCAGGACCAAATGTTTGAATCAAAGTCCGTTCCTAGGACTAGGGGGGTCTCGAAGTGTATTAACTTCGGAATAGGCAGCACGTGGCCCTCAATAACCACGTAAGTTTGAGGAATTCCAAAACTCACAAAGTTCAATTATCATCTTCGATGGCGATCAACCAACAGTAAAGATGGAGAATTCGTCAATAGCCAGTTGTAAGCTGGGGGAGATCCACCTCCCACGAATCTCTATACAATTACTTAGTAAGGACTACCGTCCATGATGAGAGTGCCTAACGCACACTGCGAGAGCCTAACACACAATGAGAGAAAGTGTTGTAGTCATCTGCAAGACCTGAGCACAATACGCAAACGTTGACAACAGTATACAACAAAATGCTACCAACACAACTCAGCGTTACTGTATTCAGGTGCCTACAATCGGAAGTCAGATGAACTACATCATTAGCGTAATAACCGACTGCAGGTGTCTGCTATTACCGACAGAGAGAGCGACTCTTGTCGCAACAGTGTTCGTTGTCTTTATTTTTGTTTTAAGTATATTATTACCAAACATCAACTTTATTGTAACGGACTGTCAACAACACGTACGGCTTACTGCCCGTGCGATCCATATTTGTAAATAACATTGTATGTAGGCCTATCTTACTTTTAGTTTAATAAAGTCCCTATGTATGTATGCACTTTCCGAATGAAGTCATACTCAGAGTCATACAGTCTGGAAGAATAGATTCCACCCTGATTTGAACTCGTGAACTTCCTGATCGAAACGAGGATTGTAATCACGAGTCAATCAGAGTATGGGGACTGCATATAATATGACTGAACACTATATACTGCCGATTGATTCATTACTTTTGAAAAAAAAATGTTAAATTCCATTATTTCACATTTACCGACCTAGTGCGGAAACCTTAACATGAAGAGTGGAATTGATTGCATTGGAAAATGCACTTTCAGATTCATAAAGACTATCAGCGATTTGGATTATTAATTTAATATACTGAACATTTATATTTCTGTATAATAAGAGCGGGTCAGTCAAAAGTTAAAATTTGAAATATTGAAAGCTGTGTTAGTCCAGTACTAATATGGATGTCAGACTTAAACCTGTATAAAATACAGTTGGGATAACAAAATAATATGTCGGCAAAAAATAAATAGGTGAATTTTTAGCGTCAAATTAATCGAACACTGCTTAATTATTTATTTATATTTATTTATATTTATTTAGCCTGTGGCCTTCTCTTGCACTACCAGGACAAACATATTACATCAGAATATAACAATCTCAATTAACTCTAATATTAAATACTAAATAAAAATTTCATCAATAAGATATCTATTATATTAGGATCTATAATGCAACCAATCGGAAATAAAAGAAAGGTTCAAGATGAAAGACGTGGGAAAACAACTCAAGTGGAAATGGAGAGGTCGTGCTGATCGAATGAAGGAAGATAGATGGGCTTATACTACAATGTTATGGGACGTGTGAAATGGGAAAAGGAGGAGAGAATATCCGAAGTGAAATAGGATGACGACTTCCAGACAACAGCAGGACAAACTGTACAAAAATCGCCTGGGACAGAGTTGAATGAACTCTAATGAGCGAGATACCGAGGTAAGAAGGTACGAACCCAAGTTCCAAGGTTAAAAAATAACTCAACAATCATGGGAAAAAATCGGGGTATGACTGTACACGGCCATGTGTTTTCCATGAATACGTGTCTAGTTGGTGTTCATCATGTCTTCATAATCGGCAATCTCACACAAATGATGCCTATACAGTCCAGCGGCTGAAATATAAGCAATTACATCATCCACTTGCATAGGCTCTGCCGCCCCAGCTGTAGATATACTGGCGCCGTCGTTCATCCGCTCGGGCGCCATCATTCTTTTACGTTCCCGGCATCGCTTCACTCTGTCATATGGTGTTTTATTGGTACCACTAGATTGCTCTTGAGAAGCCCTTTCCAACTGAATACGACCTCTTATACTTTGATTTGGTTTTTTGATGAGTATAGGCAGACATTGGATTATTTATTTTAATGTTTTACTTTAAAACACCACAGATATTCACTATAACTAATGCTTTATATTTGCAATCGATAGATCGTGACTAGAGCTGACGATTAAAACTCAAGCGAACGTCATAATTTCTCCGAGTCAAAATTTATACTGAACAAAAATTATGTGACGCAGCAAAATTACCTCAAAATGGCGGCGCTTTCCCTTCCGCCGCGCGCGATGCCTCACACTCCACAGACAACGTAACGAATTCTTTGATCCTTTATCAAGTGGTGTAATTAAATGTTGGATGTAGATGATAGATATGTAGCTGCAACACCAAACTGTATCCCCCGATTTTGTTATCATGAGTTTTCTGAATTGCATCCCACTGTGGACGCAAATTTAAAGACGTGTTAACGTAAATAAATAAATAAATAAATAAACAAATAAATGAATAAAACAACTCACTTGTGAGAACTCACGTGTGAAAAATAACCATTCCTATACAGGTTGGAAACCCTTACCCTGAAATGATTCTATGGTCTTATCTTATATTTATAAGAGCTAAGTGTAATAAAGTTGACTATTTAACGCATGCCCCAAATGGGAGTCAACGACCAATCACGTTTCAATGATTTCTGTTTTACAACCAATCAGAGTCGTTTTTCACGAAATATTTATCAGTGTTAAATTGACCATATTAAAGAAAGCTCTTCCCGTTTAATATTCTGAACAGGTCTGACCATTATTTTGCAGTGACTGAGGAGCTTGTAGGAGTTAATATAAAAAAATTGTAGCAATTTATTATACCACCAAAAAAAAAAAAAACCACTGTTTGCACTTTCTTAAATGTATTTTTTTCCCAGGTAATAATCCAGAAAAATATAATTGTCATATTTACATCATACGACATCAGAAATGAATTAATATACAGTTTGATGTGTTTCATTTTTTCTCCACTAGAGAGCATTCTTACAATATTGCGTTCCTTTGGCAATAAATAGTATGATCTGGTTGCAGTGATAAACAAAAGAAGCAGATGAAGCGTACCTATCGCTTCTCATTTGCTTTCAAACATCGCCGTTTACATTAAATATATAAATATTTTAAAATAACTTTACATTAAATATATAAATATTTTAAAATAACTATAGTTAAATAATGATTTGTGAGTAAACAGCTTAATTTTATTCGTTAAATAGTCTGGGAGAGTGTCACTCTTGATTTCCAAATTCTCTAGATAAATTGGAAATCACTCGTGGCATTACTTATGATAATCCTGTGTAACTATGCAATGTTGTAACTTTCTTTGTGAAAAAAGAAAACAAAACATCTGATACACAGTTTACATTTTGCTTTTATGTGTAATGGATATAAACAACTGAAACAACTGCTAGAGATGACTGATATATGGGATCAAGCTTCGCAGAACAGACATCAGGAAATTTCTTTCAAAGGAATAACAACAAAATACGATCATAAAAATATCTATAGCATCCTAACAGCATGAAGAGGAAGACACGTTGATACAAATTTGTGTGGAGTTTGAAGTAATTCGATGAGAGAGACCTCGCACAACTTCCTGTCAATACGTATTTAGTATAACATTCTGCCTTCCTGTTTTTACAACGCCAAACATTAGCTATATGCGCTGACGGGTGTCTCTAATCTAGGAATTTTTTCCCCAACGCAACTTAAATATTCCTATAGACAGTGAGTTTAATTCTCAACATACATAAAAAAATATAGTTCGAATATATAATCTTGAGTAACATCACAGTAAGTAACTCCTTATAGCAGAGACAAATAAAATTACATTTTATTGTTTTATTTATTTCCTGTAATTCCTAAATGGAACATAGGGCAGCAGTAAAGTTCATCCAGCGTACTCCGCTTCCAGCCAGCCATTTTACTTGTTTCCAGCTTTTCCCTCTTTCCTTTACTTCCTCATGTACTGATCGCTTCCAAGTTTTCCTAGATAGTATCCTCTTTCTTACTGCTTGCGGATTCCAATCTAGTGCAGTCTTCTCGATGGCTTCGTCTGGTTTTCTCTATGTGTGGCTTATCCATTTCCACTTTTTGTATTTTATTTGGTGACATATTGAAGATTGGTTGGTTTTTCTCCACAGTTCTTCATTTGATATTATTTCCGGCCATCTTATATTTAAAATCTGTCTCAGACATCTGTTTACAAAGGTCTGCAACTTTTTATTTGTTGCTTGCGTAATTTTGCAGGTTTCGCAACCAAAGGAGGACTGATTTTATGTTGGTGTTGAACAGACTAAATTTTGTCTTCAAAGAGACGTTCATAGTTTTCCGTATGGGGTATAACTGCGCAAATGCTCCATTTGCTAGACGTATTCGTCTTTTTATACCTTCTTCTGCTCCTCCGGTTTTTGTAACCATACTAAAAATACGATTTACTTATGAAATAATTCATGTGTTACAGCTTAGATGCCTTGACACTGCAATTTAAGAAACAGTAAAAAAAGAGGAATTAACGTTGTAGAATGATAATAGTTAACGACCTTGGGAATATATTCCACCCATTAACGCAATTTAATCTCTCGCCTTACAGGTAGGCCTACTTATACGTGTCACACGCCATTCGGGCCTTATAGTGACACGGCCTGTCGAGAGAGGGATTTTAACTATGGATCACATAAATAAATTGTGCGGCATTTTCTTTGTTACGTAAACCGCTGTGATCTCGAGATAACGTGCTGCCTTGCACGCAGCGGGCCCGGGTTCGATCCTGGTCGGGGCAGTTTTTCTGGGTGAGGTTTTTATCGGAGTTTTTCCTCACCTGTAAGACAAATTCAGGAAAACATTAAGGCCCAAACGGTCCCCGAAATCATATGGCCATCATCATGATCATCATCATCATCATCTTTCACCGGTGTGGAAAGCAACGGGAAGCAATCACACTCACAATTCCCTGGTAAAGCTGCAAGCATAGCATAACAATGCTATGATTGCAGTGAAAGACCTGCCCTCGGGCAGAATTACTATGGATGTATATATATATATATATATATATATATATCCCGGCTCAGGCATTTATTTTTCTTTTCATGTCATTTATATATATATATATATATATATATATATATATATATTATTGCATTCTGTTTTGCATTTTTTTCAAGTATTAATTAGATGGGGCTTGTTCTCCTTTGTGAATACATTATTATTATTAATTTTAATTTCAATTATTTATCGTTAACCTCATTGTGTTATTAGACCTTAATACTTATACAATTCATAATATAATTCCGTTCAGGTAAATACAAAGTAAAATGTTAAAATAAATACCTGGCATGTGACATCTCCTCAACTAGGTTAAAAAAGTTTTTTTTTAACTTTCATGAATTGTTGACCTCTTGTAAATCGGCTTCCATCTTCAGTTGAAGGATATGAGCTATTGTTGTCACTGACATGTGACGATTCTGACATCAGCGACCTTCCAGCGTCGTCGGTAACAATAATAACAGTTAGTAGTTCATATCCGTCTGCTGAAGATAAAAGCCGATTTCCGAAACGCCTACAGTTCTTAGAAGTTTATCCTAGTTAAGTCGAAGGCACTTGCCAGGAATTTATTTTATTTTATTTGTGGCTACTACATCTTGGTTTTATTATTGTCAATTAGGCCAAATTTTTGTTCAGTTCTACAATTGTAGGCCTAATTATTGTAATTGTTGCCTTTTGCTGTAATAGGCTAAATATTTGTCCTGGCGAGTGGAAGAGTAGGCAACATGGCCTTAACTTAACCACACTACATAGCTAAAAATGAACAGAAATAAGAAATAAGACTTTACTCACATGTAATGTCCAATGTTTCAGACTCTTCGCTCTTGCCAACTGGATTGTGAACTTCGCATTTGACGATGGCATCGTGGTACTTCCTGGTTATGTTAGGTATGACGAGCTCTGTGGTATAATCACCTGGAACCAGTTCATCGTTTATGAACCACCTATACGTCAGGTCGAGTGGGTTCGCATCAGCCTTGCAGGCGAGACGAACTTCGGCGAACTCTGTGAGACGGCCCGAAGGACCTAAGCCGCTCACTATGCTTAACGTGACCTTGGGAGCATATTTCACTTCTAGCCTGAGTTTTGCACTTCTATAAGTCCTATCTGCTGTGTTTTGTGCTTGGCAAGTGAATGTAGTATTGTGGTGTTCTTTCTTTGGCGTCAGTTTCAGAATGGACTTCGCAGTAAATCGCCTACCGTCAGGAAGAGCTTCAACAATGTACTCCAGGCCGTCCTTCATTACGTCCCCAAGGCCGTCGATCCACGTAATCTAAAAATAAAAGAAAACAAATTCAAAACTTGTGTTTTATGTTGAATTATTAAAATTAATTAAAAATATAATAATTGTTTTGATCCAAATTTTAAAATTTTACATGTCTCTGACAAAGGAAAGAAGTTGGACATTTTAGAAGCTGTAGAAATAAATAAATTGAAAAGTAGTAATAAACTGTTAAATTCCCAACTAGATTTGAATGAATCGTCTCTGTTAAATGTATAATACAGATTTTAAAAAAATATTGTTGCATAGATACAGTTGTTATGTACTATAACAACACAATTCATTAATTTTTTAACATGTCTGAAGAAGGTACAGTGTACCGAAACAGCTGTAACTAAATTATATCTTAATAAATATGAAAATCAAATAAAACTGTAAGTTTTATTTTTATTTAATTAAATAATTAATTAAAAATAGTGGGTGCTTTTACTTGAAGGGGGAGAAAAGATTACGAATATTTGAGAATAAAGTTCTTAGGAACATTTTTGGAGCAAAGAGAGATGAACAGACAAGTGAATGAAGAAGACTACATAACAGTAAGCTACATGGTTTCATACGCGTAGGAAGACAGATATAATAAGAACAATTAAGTCTCGTACACTGCGATGGGTAGAGCATGTGGCACGAATGGGGAATGAAAGAGGTCCATGGAAGCTTCTTGTAGGAAAACCAGAGGGAAAACGGCCAGTTGGTAGGCCGATAATGAGGTGGGAGAATAACATTAACAATTATTTGAGGGACGTAGATTATACAGGAAATGATTGGAAAACATTACCTCATGACAGATTTGAATTGAGAGATTATGCACGCGCGGCCATGAACCTACGAGTTCGATAGTGCCAGTGAGTTAATTATTTAATGGGTGTTAGAGGGGCGGAGACCTCGTAACAGTGAGCTACATAACCTTTATGGAAAACCAGATGAAATGTCAATTAAATATCTTAGACTGCGATGAGCAGGATATTTGGCAGGAATGGGAGAAAACAACGAAGTGATGGAAAGTTATTTTAGGAAAATCGGAAGGAAACCGCCCAGATAGAACAGGAATGAGATTACATAACAGTGCTTGTTTTGATATATTATCTATTGCTTACGGTTTAAATGGTCTGTCCATTTTTTATTATATTCGACTACTTCTTTCATTTACACTTCTTCTTCTTAAACATAATCTGTAGGATTTTGAGTCTGTTTATTTCCAAAATCACTCATCGGAGGAAGACATTTGGATGTGCATTCACTGTCTATCCATTTTTTGGCTGGTCTTCCTCTTGTTCTTCTCCCGCCCATTGGTCTATCTTCTTTAGCTCCTTTTGGGAAGTCTGTTTTCTTCCATTCTTTCTATATGGCCCTTTCAATATTTGCGTCTATCTGTAATAAATTTGGTTATGTCTTGAATATGACATTTGTCCCTAATTTCTGTGTTGTGTATTTTATCAAATCATATTTTCGCCTGAATAGTTTTTAAGGTTTTCATTTCACATCTGCTTATTACTTGTTTAGTTTTTTGTTGTATCAGCCCTAGTTTCTGCTCCATATTTCTGTTCATTTAAGGTGAACATATTTAACGGAATTCTATGCCACCAAAATAAATTTAAAAAAAAAGAAAATATATATAATTATATATATTATTGCAGCATGTGAAAATTCCCAAAAAATGTGGAAAGTGCCTGAAACTAATGTGAGAAGTTGAGCTCAAAGTAACCTAAAATGTAAAATGTGTATTAGTCATTGCTTAGACAGTTTAGCCAACTTATCATAAATATCCGCCAACAAACAAATGGACGCTAAACTAATCTGGAGCACTAACTCGCCCATTTTCTCATCCTAAATTGTCCAAACTAAAACTAACTTGCACATTTAATACTAACGTGCCCATTTTCTCACCTTACCTTGCCCACTAATGTATGTGGACTCTTGGGATAGAATCCCCTATATGTAAGCAAACATGATGACAATTGTCTCTAGCGGGAACATGTATTATAACATTAGCCAACATGATGCTAAAAGTCACTTGTTCCACGATCGAATATTCATTAGTGACACAGTGGCATAAAATGTTATATTTAAGTCTTGCCCTATTTCATAATTTATTTTTTTATCCATTAATTTATAATATGCCACTGCCCTCAGAAATTTCATTTTAGCATCTTGTATTAGTAGTCGGTCTTCTTCTTCATCACGGTTTATTTACTAGCCTGTTCCGGCTCCAAATAGTTGCTGTTTCCATATTTTCTTTGGTCTTCCCAAACTTCTTCTTCTTCGTGGTGAATAGCTGTAGGCCTATGCTGCTTTTGGTATTCTATTCTCAGTCATCCTTGCCAAGTGTTCTTTCCAGTTTGTTCTGTATTTCACTATTGTTGTGTTTAATTCCTCAACTTTTAGTTGTTTTATTTCTGTGTTATGTTTTTTGTCTGTTCTTTAATATCCTGCTATTGGTCTGAGGAATTTCATTTCAACAGCTTGTATTCTGGCAGATTGTTGTGTTGTCACTGTCCATGTTTCGGATCCATAAGTAATAATAGGCACTGCCATTGTCTTGTATAATTATTAGTAGTCGGTACTTATCAAAATATAATTTTACTAAGATTGCGATTTGAAGTTAAGCTGAAAACTGGTCAATTTTTGTATTATTATTCATACAGCCATTTCAGTATATAGATATTTATTTAATATCTGGATAAAACAGAATGAAGTTTACTTTGTGCTAATTTTAATATCGTTTTCATAACAACCAGCAAATAATCAATTCTAAACACATAATTGACGAATATGCTCAAGGCAGCAAAATAACGAAATGTGTGTAAAAAGATTAAGAGATCAAAGCAAGTTTGGTTCAATAATGAAGAGCTTGCAAGTTCGACTTTATGGATTAAGAAATTTGTGAAGTTGGAAAGAAATTAAATGGGTAGGTTGTGTCTGTAATTAAATTATGCTGAAGGAAGAAGGGGCTGGTAGACGCCCACATGCTCACCACCCCTTTTTGCAACGAGCTTTGGAGGGAAAGTTTATGAACACAATATTCCTGGAGGAAGAATGAACTGTTTACAAATTGACTACAGGGGATGAGGAACACTATGAGGAAGCAGCATGATATAGCTTAATTCTTGCAACCTACTTCATTTTCTCCCTCATAATATTGTGGCAAGGTATAGTTTATAATAGCAACTAAACAAATACGAGCAATATTAACTATAAAACATAGAACGATGCAACGAAACCAGATTTTACTTAAACAACTACAAACTACTACAATAAGTATATGGCAAAAACCAATGGCTATAATGAAGAATTCATAGATAAGCTCGTAAAAAAACAAAAAAGGAAGAACAACATAACCAACATAACTAAACTAGAAAAAGAATCTGACAACAGCAAGAAAACATGGATAACACTTACATACACAGGAAAAGAAACGACAAAATTAGCCAATGCACTAAAGAAAGCCGATAAAAACGTAAAAATAACATATAGAACCAATAACAAAGTAAACAACATAATAAACAATAACATTGAAGAAAATAACATTTTCAACAGCAAAGGAGTTTATAAACTGAGATGTAAGGACTGTAACAAATTTTATATAGGAAGGACAAACAGGAGTTTTAACATCAGATTCAAAGAACATTTTCGAGACTTCATTCACGCAGAAGGTAAATCAAGCAATGCAAAACACGTTATCCATGAAGGACATCGCATGTTAAATATTGAAAACACCCTAACAGTAATGAACAGAGAAAATAATCCAGCGAAGATAAACGTACTCGAAGAGATGGAAATCATGAAAGCAGCCCACAACAACGGCAGCCTGATAAACGAAAACGAACCCAATACATGCAACCCCCTCTACCAGATCTTCAGTGAAACACCAGTTTTGAATCCTGCCGATGATGGGACAAGTCCCGAAAGCGCTACAGTTAAATGATTAATTAAGTTGAGGAGACGGACCTTTCAGGTGAATATTCCATAATTTTATATTTTAATTTTGAATAATACCTCAACGGAACACGTAATGAATCTTATAAAAGTTGACAATTACTAAGTCAGTGCTTTAGTTATTCATTTATTTATTT
Organism: Diploptera punctata; assembly: GCA_030220185.1. Taxonomy (NCBI): domain Eukaryota; kingdom Metazoa; phylum Arthropoda; class Insecta; order Blattodea; family Blaberidae; genus Diploptera; species Diploptera punctata. Next base: position 1,753,265 of record JASPKZ010000831.1, read on the forward strand.
ATTTTACCTGATGGAATTAGAACGTAGGGTCTTCTATTCCATTTCACTAGGGTTAAATTATACATATAATAACAATTATGAATTATTATCTACATGTTGATCAATGATATATAATAGGTATAGGCTACACACTATGGGGTTGACAAGAAAAATAAATTAAAGTATAAAATTATGGAACATTTACCTAAAAGGTTCGTCTCCTCAACTTTATTAGTTATTTAACTGTAGCGCTTTCGGGACTTGTCCAATCATCAGTAGGATTCAAAACTGGTGTTTCACTGAAGATCTGGTAGAGGGGTTAAATATTCCATAATTTTATACTTTAATTTTGAATAATACCTCAACGGAATATATCATGTCTCTTATAAAAGTTGAAGAAAAAGAAATAATAATAATAATAATAATTTTTATTAGGAATATTCCACAATACAGTCTTTTTTCCTTCAACCCAAAGTGATTTGTCGCCAGACGGTCTTATCTAAAGCATTTTCTTCCGTGAAATCTCTAGCTTCCATACATCTCCTCACTCCATCTATCCAACGTTCTCTAGGTCTGCCTCTTCCACTTCTTCCATTAGCTTTCCAATTAAGGATCTTCTTTGGTATTCTCTCTTCTTCCAATTCTTATGAGGTGTCCATACCATTTCAAACATTTTTCTTCTTTTTTTTTCAATTTGTATAATTTCCCTTATTTCCTGTTTCTGATCTTATCCTTCTTGAAATTCTTCTCGATCGCCTCCAAAAATCCATTTTTACTGCTAACAGCAAATAATAATAATAGTAATAATAGTAACCTATAATTTTATCAAGTAATTGGCTTGGTAAAGAAATTAAAAATATGAAGGAATAATACAAGTATACCTGGAACGGTAGAACGAGGAGGGCAGCGTCTCACTAAAAGTTTGGGGTTAATTTTTTAAAGTATATTTCCTTATAATTTACTAGGAAACGATTCCCGAAGAAGTGTGAATATATCTTTAAAACCCCTATACACAGTAGCCTATACAGTATATAGCTTCTTTATGTAAACCTCTATAAAGTTGGGGGGGGGCACGTCATCCCATGGTTATTTAAGGTAATGAATGCACTACAATCTGAAAGGTCGACGTGTTCGAGTTCGGTAGGGAAGGACCTTTTAACTTTCCTGAACATTCTGGTGGCATCGTAGGTTTGGAATTGACTCTGCCTCTAACTGAAATGAGTAGCAAACTCATGTCCTGGAGGCAAAGGCGGGCGTCACGCAGGGCTGACAACCCAGCTGATATCTCGCGTCTATTCCTCGGAAGGTGGGAGTCCAAATCTGATTTCACCTAATAGTAGTCATTACATAATAATTAACTAAGATTCTTTTTATGTAACTTCACCTTTAAACTTATTTTTCTTAATATTGCAAAACTTGCACTTGCACCCCTTTTCTTCTAACCGCCTCAATTATAAACTATATATTTAGTAAAAGCGTATAACGTCTAGATTAAATAAACTGAGTGTAAAGTTCACTACAACAGGAATATTAAATTCCTGTTCCATAGACCGTAATAAAGTCTTCCCACCTAGCCCCACAGTGTGTTGATAAATTCGACTCCAGTGATTATTGGCTGGAAAAATATTACTTAAAAGTTTAAATGAGTTTCGTAATATTTCATCGTTCTATTTCAAACCAAAAAATAATGCACGTTATTCTGAATTTCATAACTAACTCGCTCGGAGGTTCTCATAATAGCATGCATTTCCAGAGTCGAATCTACTTTTAATTTCTTTATGCATCTAATTCCTGTTTGTCATTATTTATCAAACTCCATGGCGCGACAGGCCTAGGAGGCTCTTGCAGGATCTGACCCCACATTCACTTGTGAATCATCCAGAGAGCATAGGAATGTCATGTAGCTAGTGTGTTCAGCATATCGGATTACCCAGCCTCTCAACTTTGAGTCGCTATTTATCGTATCTAACTAAAATCCTCACGATGCTGAGTAGGCAGTAATCTCATGGTGGTCTACATTCCATGGGAAAATTTCTTCTCCCATGGAAACTCGAAGAGCGTACTGTATGTCCCGTATATCGGCACAAAGGCTCGGCTATGGCCCGTGATAATTTTTAATTATTGTTACTAGTAAATATAGTAATAATAATAATGATAAAAATAATAATGATGATAATGATAATAATAATGATAATAATGATTACTTACTCACTCACTCACTGGCACTATCGAACCCATAGGTTCATGGCCGCGCGGACATAAGCTCTCCATACATCCCTATCCTGAGCTAATGCTTTCCAATCATTCCCTGTATAATCTACTTCCCTCAAATCATAATTAATGATATTCTCCCACCTCATTCTTGGTCTACCAACTGGACGTTTTCCCTCTGGCTTTCCTACATGAAGCGTCCATGCCAGTCTTTCATTCCCCATACGTGCAACATGTCCTGCCCATCGCAGTCTACGAGATGATAATAATGATGATGATGATGATGATAGTAATAATAATAATAATAATAATAATAATTATTATTATTATTATTATTATTATTATTATTCTTTGGAAAAAAAATTGACCAAAGAGAGATGGATAGACAGGCGAATGGAGAAGACTTCGTAACAGTGAGCTGTTAAAAACTGGACCACAGCCATTTAGCCAGGAAGACCAAGTAACACAAGAATAGAGATAAAACAAAGCTCGAAACATATTTGTCTATCATGGGTGTGCGGACATTGCGGGACATCAGGAAACTAACGTGCGGATGTTTTAGTTAAGTCGGCAGAAATTCAAATTCAGAGAATGCGTATGAATTATGCCATATTTCTTCCCTGAAGTCGCAAATAAACACATAATAACAAGATGGAACAACGTGTGGCTCAATATTGCTGCAGGAATATTGACACGACAACTGTTCTTTCCAAGTATTTATGACAGAACAAAATGCAAACACATTGTTCTAAATTTATTACTAACACAATTCCTCACTGGCCACGGAAAAAATTGGTCAATGTCCCCCAGAGATTCAACATAAAAGAGAACGCAAGATGTAATAAATTATAGTAATAACAGCCAGATATGTTTTATTAACCGTAGTTCTGGAATGAAACTTAGGAAATCATCTGTCTTCTCAATAACATTACCAGCATTAGTGTACCATCCATTTCGGACATTACCAGCATTAGTGTACCATCCATTTCGGAAGTACTTTTGACAGAAAAGAACTACAAACTTTTTAATATATTCAGAAACAAGATTCAATAAAAACTTTACTTTTATATTTAAAATTATTTAAACCTCACACAGGAGCCTGTCCCGACCGGGAATCGAACCCGGCCCGCTGCCTGACAAGGCAGCATGCTACATCGAGACCACAGCTGTGGACTATATATATATATTTCTTGTAACTCATTCATGAATAAATAAATAGGCCTATGTTAAATTGCAATACCATTAATTCTTAATAATTCTACATAACTAAGTTAATGTATAATGTAATTGTATTGTTATCTAATTGTAATATTATTGTGTTTTCTTTTTTTTTTAAGTATATTATTACGAAACATCAACTTATTGTAACGAACTGTCAACAGCACGTACGGCTTACTGCCGTGCGACCCATTTGTAAATAACATTGTATGTATTTTACTTTTAGTTTAATAAAGTCCTTATGTATGTAGGCCTATATTCTTCTTGTAAGCCCATGTTTCTCTTAACAGAGATTTAGGCGCTCTCCCCCTACAGAGATGAATTTGAACCATACTAATTTAGTTACACTTGTTTTCGTATAGATGTCATTTGAGTGGACCGTGATCAGCGATCCGCCTAATACTGACATCTAGGAAACCAAGGTAGTACTAGGACGAGAAAATTCGGTAAATTTTGCTTAGAGGCATTTTCATTCCGGCTTAAGGATATTTTACGAGCCTGAACATCTTCAGACTCGGGACCCACGGCTTAAAGTCTCTCCCGGAGGACTTGCTTCTTGGATTTCTCCATTCTAAAAAAATACATCGACCCCGACCGGAATTGAATCCACGACCCTCGGGACCAGAGGCAAGGACCATAACCACTAGTCCACCGCGGCCGATATATCATACGTCCTCAACTAAAAAAAAAACAAAATGGTTGAGGACTGATATATCAGGTACTCATCTAACATTTTTAACATTTGAAGTTAATTTAATTATGCTCATTTACCCATATATGCCAGCGAGTGACAGGGATCAGCTTAGCGCCTCCAGGAAAATCTAGTGGATAATTAAGGTATTGCTGAGTGGGAAACGTTCGGCAAATTTTGCACAGATGCATTTTTATTCAGGTTTACTGAGTTCTCTTACGAGTCTCAAAATCTTCAGACCCACGGTTCGAAGTCCCTTCTGGACGACTTGTTCCTTGGATTTTTCCACGCTAAAAATCAATCGACTGCGGTCAAGTTTGAACCCGCATTCCTCAGAACTAGAGGCAAGGAACGTAACTATAAGCCCATCGCGACCTACTTTCAAATTTTACTTTAATTCGCCAAATATCCATCCGCTGAAAATATAATAATAATAATAATAATAATAATAATAATAATAATAATAATAATAATAATTAGGGCGCTGATGATGTAGTATTGTTGGCCGATAGCGAGGAGATACTAAAGGATAATACGCACACACTGTTGAGTAACACTAAGAAATTGGGATTGGAAGTAAATATCAATGAAACTAAATATATGGTCACACGTAGAAATTCATTATATAATGGAAATGGACAGCTAATGACAAATGAGGGAAATTTCGAGGAAGTGGCTGAATTCAAATACCTAGGAACAGCAATCACAAATAGGAATGAGATGCGCAAAGAAATTAAACATAGGCTCAATTCTGGAAATACATGCTATTATGCACTGTAGAGACTCTTGATGTCCCAACTTCTTTCAAAAAACGTTAAACTGAAAATTTATAAAACTATTATTTTACCAGTTATATTATATGGGTGCGAAACATGGACTCTTAATTTAAGGGAGGAAAGGAGATTACAAGTATTTGAGAATAAAGTATTTTTGGACCAAAGACAGACGAAGAGACAGGTGAATGGAGAAGACTTCATAACAATGAACTACATGGTCTTTATAGGAAGCCAGATATAATAAGAACAGTTAAGTCTCGTAGAGTACAATGGGCAGGACATGTCGCACGTATGGGGAATGAAAGACTTGCATGGAAGCTTCTTGTAGGAAAGCCAGAGGGAAAACGCCCAGTCGGTAGACCAAGAATGAGGTGGGAGAATAACATTAACTATGATTTGAGGGAAGTAGATTATACAGGGAATAATTGGAAAGCATTAGCTCAGGATGGGGATTAATGGAGAGCTTATGTCCGTGCGGCCAAAAACCTACGGGTTCGATAGTGCCAGTGAGTAAGTAAGTAAGTAAGTAAGTAACAAAGACAATCAAATTATATCAAAAGGGTTGTCAGATGATTATGTATAGAACTACGAGATTCAAATTCATATTGAGGAGTTTCTATTAAAATATTTAGACAGTTATGTTAGATAGAGTTGCGGTTAAGTTTTATAGACTGAAGACAAGAGCCTGTAAATCCTTCTCCTTAACCACAAGCAAACAGTGAGCTAAAAAGTTTGGTGGTGGTGAAATTTTATACAAGAGACGGAATTGTGGTATAAAATATGAGGCTTGTTCACCCAGACAAACTTTGCTGACACTGTCCTGTCTGATTCCTTACCGCTGTTTTCTACTTCCATAAATTTCCTACTGTTTACAGCTCTCCTCCTACCCTTCATTAAATTCCGCACTAACTTTGTTTACTCCTGCACGACGTGGTGCATACATGAAACCAAACCTTTCTTTCTTCATTCGCATTGCTATAATTCCTATAAATCTTCACTTCTGCCTACATGAAAATAATTTAGCTATTCCTTCTTTTATAATGGAAATGGGCAGCTAATGACAAATGAGGGAAATTGTGAAGAAGTGCTGAATTCAAATACGTAGGAAAAATAATTACGAGTACAACTAGTAATGAGATGCAGAAACAAATTAACAAAGACTCAATTCTGGAAATGCATGCTATTATGCATTACAGGGATTTTTGTCGTCCCAACACCTCTCAAAAAATGTTAAACTGAAAATATATAAAACTGATATTCTCCCAGTTATATTATATGGATGCAAAACATGGACTCTTATTTTAAAAGAGGAAGTAATATGGGTATAGTCCACCGCTGTGGTCTCGGGGTAGCGTGCTGCCTTGTCACGCAGCGGGCCCGGTTTCGATCCCCGGTCGGGACAGTTTTTCTGGGTGAGGTTTTTATCGGGGTTTTTCCTCACCTGTAAGACAAATGTCAGGAAAACTTTAAGGCCCAAACGGTCCCCGAAATCATATGGCCATCGCAATCATCATCATTCATACTCATCTTACGTTAAGCTTAGGATTAGGTACTCTTTTGGCGCACCATTATCATTGTCATCAGTCATCACCCATCATATCATCGGGGCCACGTAACCCCGCCTTCCAGGCGCCCCAACCTCAGAAGTGGGTTACAAGTACGCCATGCCAGGAGAGAAACCAGGAATGTCGAAAAACAAACCTGGGGCATTTGAAAAAAAATATATATTACGAGTATTTGAGAATAAAGTTGTCAGGAAATGTTTTGGACCGAACAGAGATTAACAGACAGGTGAATGGAGAAAACCCCATAACAGCGGACAATATGGTATTTATAGGAAGCCAGATATATAAGAACAGTTAAGTCTCGAAGACTGCGATGAGAAGGAAATGTGGCACGACTGGTAATGAAAGAGGCACATGGAATATTCTTATAGGAAAACCAGAGAGAAAACGCCCAGTTGGTAGACTAAGAATGAGATGAGAGAATAACATTAACTATGATTTGAGGGAAGTAGATTATACAGGGGATGATTGGAAAACATTAGCTTAGGATAGGGATGTACAGTGAGCTTATGTCCGCGCGGCCATGATCCTACGGATTCAATAGAGCTAGTTAGTTATTAACGTTTTATGATAATTTATATGTCAAACGCTGATTTAAATTTCATACAAAACTCCAACAAATATACTGGAATCTAAGTTTACTATTTATATTGGTCATATAATAGCTAATTGAGGAGTGTGGGCGAAAACTTGACAACTCAGAAAATGTCTTTATTGAGATAACTGAAGTAGATACGTGCGAAAAGAAATACATTTGATTATTCTGGATATACAAACAATAACATATTCCAAAACTTAATCAAGAGGTCAATAATACAGAAAAATAATGTTTGAGGAATATGTTGGTTATCAAGTTCTTCGCCCTCGCCTCTCGATTATAAAGTCAAGTCATGTAGATCTCGATGGGAGGACATATGGCACCAATGGTGAATGAAAAAGGAAACTTCGAGCAGGAAAACCAAAGGAACTGATAAAGAAGCACCAGGAGAGTCTTCAAACTAAATTACAGGCCACAGGCCATGTATTTCCATAAAATTATGGAAAATTATGGCTACTCCGCAAAATTAATTTACATGATACAAAATTTACATGAATAATCTCAAATTATAATAAATATAGGCACATCAAAGACCGAACCAATTTTAATAAATAGAGGTGTAAGACAATGGTGTAGTTTATCACCTACCTTTTTTAATTTATAAATTAATGACATCATCCAAAATTGGAAGAGAAATGTTAATATAGGTATAAGAATGGACCGTTTTAAAATATTAAACATTTTAATGTATGCTGATGATATGGTTATTATTCACGAAAATGGAAATAATTTGCAGTACTCTATACACCAATTAAATCGTTTATGCCAAGAATATAATATTAAAATATCAAAGGAAAAAATGAAAATAATGACATTTTGGGGAAATTAATATATAAGATCAAAAATTATAATAGAAAACAAACATCTAGAACAAGTAACAAATTTTAATTATTTGGGTTGTAATTTTACTATAAACACAAAAACCGAAAGAGACATACATATGAAACTGTCGAAATTTCAAATGATGTGTGGAACTATACATAAAACATTAAAGAACAAAACAAGAAGAGATACTAGATTGAAGTTTTATAAAACATTGGCAGTTCCTGCATTACTTTATGGGAGTGAAACTTGGGTAATGACCAAAAAATTACAAAGTAGAATACAAGTGTAGAAATGAACTTCCTTAGAAGAACAAAAGGCTGCACAAGAATGGATCGGATAAAGAATGAATATATAAGAACAGAGTTAAATATATATCCATTAAATGATAAAATCAAAGAATATAGAGATAAATGGTTTAGACATGTAGAAAGAATGAATGTAATAAGGTTACCAAAAGCAGCATTTAACTACAAACCAAGAGGTTCAAGGAATGTAGGAATGCCAGTGTAAAGATGGACAGAACAACGGTGAGGCGGAACAGGCATTTTGCCTAGCCCGTGAAGTGAAGAAGAAGAAGAAGAAGAAGAAGAAGGCCACAACAGGAATAATTATCGATAATTATCTTAAAGAAAAATTCTTTTTGATGACCTGAGTCTACAGGACAATGAGTCAGCCAATTCTGGATTCATCCTATCACACGATATTTAAACGTACTGTATTAATGCTGGTTTTGATAGACCACTGAATGCTTTATCGTGGACGAAGTTCATATTAAATTGATAAGGGATGATGAGAGAATTGAGCGGTCGGCTAGGAAGGATACATTCATCAATGTCATCGCGTCCGTGAATGCAAACTTATCTTCTGTAGAATAGTGATTAAAGTTACTTCCTCAAAGTTTAATTGCCACAACTTCGATTCCAGCAAAGTGCAATATAGTGCAGGAAAAATTAAACTTTTTACCCCTTAAATTGGCGAAACACTATTTTTTCGGGGCAGTTCTTAAATGTGTCGGACCGCAGTGATAATGAAATCTTGTGTATACGTAAATTATTACTGTATATTGTATAATCAGTCCACCGCCGTGGTCTCGAGGTAGCGTGCTGCCTTGTCTGGCAGCGGGCCGGGATTCGATCCCCGTTCGGGACAGTTTTTTTGGGTGAGGTTTTCATTGGGGTTTTCCTCACCTGTAAGACAAATGTCAGGAAAACGTTAAGGCCCAAACGGTCCCCGAAATCATATGAACATCACCATCATCATCATCATCATCATCATCCTTCACCGGTGTGAAAAGCAACGGGAAGCTACCACACCTACAATTCCCTAGTTAAGCTGCAAAGCATAGAATGAAAATGCTATGATTGCAGTGAAAGACCTGCCCTCGGGCAGAATTACTATGGATGGATGGATTGTATAATCTACATAAACTTAAGTAACTTCTCTACTCATTTGTTTCCCTGCTGTTTTATTATAGTATATTGGGACACAAGTGTGTGAAATTTTAATATTTCATCCCATTAGTAACACACTTCAAATGAAAGGGCCTAAAATTTTGCACAGAAATTTATTTTTCAGGCTTGAGGTTCGTCTACGTATCGGAAATGTATATATTCAGAATTTTTTTCTCTTAAAAATCAATCGACTTCACCCAGGTTTGAACCAGCGAATCTTGGAACCAGAGGCGAGAATGGTAACTATTAGTCCAACGGGACCAGAACGAAAAAAATAGATATTCAATGGAAAAGTAGGTCTATGACCTAAAATCATCATATACAAGTTTCAGACACCGGTACCGTTGAGATGATTTTATCACTTTTATAACAAAGAAAAGTTTATTCTTTTTTGCAGTTGAAAAAAGATACAGAATTTTCGCTAAATAATAACAGGACATCTTTATATCTATTACATCAATTTAAAGAAGAACAATTACACTTTTTTTACTAAGAGGAAAAAAGCCACCTCAATTTATTTCATAGTATTGGGAACATTGTGTGTATACTCATAATTTATTATCATACCGTTTATCGTCTATTTCTCTGTAAAATCTTTATCAAATGGGTTTGGACTGTTTATGATTTTTAAACATACTTCAAAATATGATTCGTGATTACATTTAATTTTTCTTTGTAATATATCAAAACGGACCTCTTTACAATCCAAATACACGATTCATGTTTATCATAAGTAATGCCATGAGTGATTTCCAATTTATCTAGGGAATTTGGAAACCAATAGTGGCATTTGTTAGGACTATTTAACGAATAAAATTAAACTGTTTACTCACAATTCATTATTTAACTATAGTTATTTTAAAATATTTATATATTTAATGAACGGCGATGTTTGAAAACAAATGAGAAACGACTGGTACGCTTCAATTGCTTCTTTTGTTCATCACTGAAACCAGATCATATTAGTTATTGCCAAAGGATCGCAATATTGTAAGAATGCACCCTAGTGGAGAAATTTATAACTAACATTATACGTATTAATTAATTTCTGATGTTCTTTGATGTAAATATGCCAAATTATATATTTTCTGCAACGTCATTTCCTGGAAAATAATTCGTTTAAGAAAGTGCAAACAATGGTTTACTTTTTTTTTGTATAATCAATTGCTGCAAATGTTTTTATATTATCTCCCGCATGCGCTATCTGTTGAAATTCATGCACTATATATATATATATATATATATACAATCTGGTAGCCGTATTTCTTGGATAGTTAGTCACTGCAAAATATTGCTAAGACCTATTCACAATGTTAAAAAGGAGGACCTTTCTTTAATATGATAAACTTCCGTTGATAAATTCCAAGGCGAAACACGACTGTGATTGATTGTAAATAAAAAATAATTGAAATGTGATTGGTCATTGACTCCCATTTGGGGCATGATTTAAATAGACTTTGTAATATATCAAAACAGACCTCTTTAAAATCCAAATACATGCTTCATTTTTATCACTTCAATAACACAATGCTCTGTAATAAGTGAATGCAGATCTTGGATTCCTTACATCAACACATACACATCAACATACCTTAATCTGTGAACGTTTGTCAATAGAATTCTGGTCCATCTAGTATATATGTTATCAATTAAATGTTATAGAGAGTCAGTATTGTGTATTTTAGGTCTAATATTTGAGTTTTCGAAAAGCTTGATAATGGCAGAAACTGTAACTAATTTAATTTTCAAAACATTCGCCCCCATAAATGAATGTGGTTGCAGTATTAAATTACATGCAACGGTACATGGAAATGATTTTTGTACTTCCCCTCTCTGCTCTGGCACATCTCTTTATGACAATGTAGTTTCTGTGTAGACCTCCAAATTACAAGCTAATTATTATCAGACCAGGTGCGTAAGAGATATTAAATTGGTTTTCACACTTCAAGCGCAGCCATATTATTATATCATATATAATAGTAGTAGTAATAATAATAATAATAATAATAATAATAATAATAATAATTATTATTATTATTATTATTATTATTATTATCATATACATAGAATGCCAGAGATAAGATTATCCAGACAAGCTTTGGAATGGATTCCACTTGGGAAAGGAAAGAGAGGTCGACCTAGATATAAATGGATGGATGATATGAGAAGAAGTATGAGGGAGATGGGTCTGGAAGAATTGGAATGGGAAGATAGAGAAGAATGGAGGAAGAAGTTAAAAATTTAAAAAGCTTTGGGCGCAGGAAGATGTTTTATTATATCGTAAACCTGTTTACAAATAAACAAATAAAAATAATAGTAATAATATTATTATTATTATTATTATTATTATTATTATATATTATTATTATTATTATTATTATTATTACATGTGCACCACTGTGGTCTCGAGGTAGCGTGCTACCTGGGTTCGATCCCCGGTCGGGACAAACTTCCTGGGTGAGGTTTTTCGGGGTTTTTCCTCACCTGTAAGACAAATGTCAGGAAGCGTAGGGCCCAACGGTCCTCGAAATTCATCCGGCCATCGTCATCACCATCCTTATCATTATCATCTCCATCCTTCACCGGTGTGGAAAGAAACGGGAAGCTACCACACCTATAATTCCCTAGTAAAGCTGCAAAGCATAACATGAAAATGCTATGATTGCAGTGAAAGACCTGCCCTCGGGAAGAATTACTATGGATGAATGGATTATTACATAATAGTGAGCTACGTCTTTATTAAATGTACCTGCTGTATATGAATAAATAAGTCTCGGAGACTGCAAAGTGCAGGACATATGACACGAATGGAGAATGAAAGAGGGACATAGAATTCACTTGTGTCAAAACCAGAGACGAGGGAAAAATATTTAACTATGATCTGAGGAAGGTGATTTACACAGTTAGGATAGGGATGTATGAAGAGGTGATTTCCGCGCGGCTATAAACATCCGGGTTCGATGGTGTCAGTAACTTAGTTTATTATTGTTATTATTATTACTATTATTATTTTTTTATTATTATTATTTTATCGGTTAGACAGTGCTATAAATGTATTTGTAATTACATTGTGTGAATATGAATTACCTATTTTTAAAAACAACTAATGAAGTGCTACAATTTACAGAATTTCATACTTCTTACATAAAGTATTTTTTATGAAATATATTTATTTCATTAGTTATGTTTACGTAAATATTTATAAATTAAAACAGTAATTCATAAGTGTATATCTTTATAAAATATATTTCTCATATTCCTTTTTTTAACAGTTTCAGAGAGATTAATACTTTTATCAGGAAAAATAATATGGGGTTTGGTTTTTCTCTCTAAAAACCGGCTCCATTTTAAGACAATTATTATTATTTTAACGTATTTAAGAAAGTTTGTAAAATTAGCCTGATTAGAAAGTTTTTCTTCTTCTTTATCTTCACTTGTGCCTTTCGGTATCGGGTCGTTAAACTGTCGTCACCAACCTCTTAACCTATTGTAATTCAATTCTTGTACTTCTTGTTATTTCAACAATATAGGCCTATTGTTTCCATTATTTTCTTGGTCTTCTTTTCTGGTCTTGCTTCATAGACCTGTATTATTCCCTCTTTCTATATATTATGCCCATACCATAACAAATTTCTCTTTTCTAATACTGCAACTGCTGTTTCAGTACGTAGATGTTCTATAATTTTGATGTACCGTATTTGTCATTCAATATTTTTTCCAATCTTTCTTTTTAATTTCCTTAAATATATATAGTCCACCGCTGTGGTCTCGAGGTAGCGTGCTGCCTTGTCACGCAGCGGGCCCGGGTTCGATCCCCGGTCGGGGCAGTTTTTCTGGGTGAGGTTTTTATCGGGGTTTTTCCTCACCTGTAAGACAAATGTCAGGCAAACTTTAAGGTCCAAACGGTCCCCGAAATCATATGGCCATCATCATTATCATCCTTCACCGGTGTGGAAAGCAACGGGAAGCTACGACACCTACAATTCCCTAGTAAAGCTGCAAGCATAGCATGCAAATGCTATGATTGCAGTGAAGGACCTGCCTTCGGGAAGAATTACTATGGATGGAAATATATATATTTAATATTCGATTATGTTATTCTCTTCACTAAGTGCGTAGTTAATAAAAAAGTACTGATAGTTTTAACTTATATGATTTAGGAGGTCAATATTTTATTTTTTTGTTTTCCACATAGTCAGTAAAAAACCGAAATCACCAAATTAAAAAATTAAAAGATTCAACGTGTTTCAATAGCATCGCTATCATTATCAAAACTGATTACACTGAGGAACAAAAAAATAATTTTTGTTTTGTCTCAGAAAGAAAAATATGTGATTCTGATAGTATTTTTTCTCCTGAATTCAAATATGTTATCGGTTTTTCTCCACTATGCAAGGTTTTCGAGAGACAGGAATTTATAATTTCAAACACTTCAATATTTTCTATATTCGTAACTACACAATATTCGAACATTAGAACTCACCTATTAAGTAAGAAATGACGATTGTCTGCTATATTCCACCTGTGAAGCATCCCTCTTGATGGTCCAACAATAATCGGCCAGCATATTAGGATTCCATTTGCCTTGATATCTCTTTTCCATAGCTGAAACCATTTGAGTTAGCTCATTTGGTTTTATTTTACAATGGACAAATGGACGAAAAAACCTTTATTAAAAAACAATTATTTAAATCCATTAACTGAAATTGAAATAAAAAAACTGTGGGTGATGGAGAAATTCCGAATACATATTTGAAAACACAATAAAAAACTGCATTAAGTACAACTATTGGTACCCATGAGACAAAAATCATGTTGACCAGTGTTACTGACTTATTATATTATATAGTCAATAAATAATCAGTTTTGATAATGATAGTGTCGCTATTGAAACATGTTGAATCTTTTAACTTTTTAATTTAGTGCATTTGGTTTTATTGACTATGTGTAATACAATTTTATCACCAAGAAGATCCAATTTATAATATTTTTTTTTATATTTTTTTTTCTGTTTCGATCAAAATCTGTATTAACAATGAAATGTAAAGTAACAACGGCAGGAGCAACAAAAACGATGATAATAAAAATAATCATAATAATAAAAAACACGATAATAAAAAAGTAATACTAAAAATAAATTTCTTGTCTTGATTTAAAGACTTCAGGTATGATAACATTTTATTCAAATAAACAAGTATAGATTTGTCACGAGTTTGCAGGTTAATATCGCAGCAGGTCTAAGAAGTATTAAAAAAACTAGAAATAGTTATTAAACTAAGAAATAATAAACACTGTGAAAGTCAAAATTTTAGCTCTAAATTATACAGATAAAATTAATCAATATTATTTTTATATTTTTTTAGACTCTGTAGAAAAAACAATAAAAATATTTGAACGCGACCAGAAAATGGTTTCCTTGTGGTAACGATAGGATTATCTGAGAGCTGGAGAGCGGCTTATATAGGATAAATGCAGGTACAGTGGCTGGTCCTGTTGATATAACTTAATTCTCTAGTTGGGACAACAGCTAGTGCTTTATCTAATATCAGTGTTATAAATCCACACGTCTTCTTCAACTTCAAATAAAGCCATAGGTAATAGTTCCACTTTACTACACTAAACCATTAGTTTCTTATTTACATTTCTCCTAAAGAAATCAAGTTATTAGCCATGTTTCCGAAGTAACAGAAACCGTATAGATCTCGAATTTAAGTCTCGCATTTCATCAAGGAGTTCAAATCTCACTTGATAAACGAACAAATCATCATCATCATCATCATCAATTGCAGGCATGGATTAGGCCATTGGCCTCTTCCGCTTCAGGATATAAATTGATCCCTCCATCTCTTCTTAGGTCTTCCTGGGTCTCTTCGCCCTGTGGGTCTGTAGTTCAATAGCTGCAGAGGTAGTCTATTGTTTGGCATTCTAAGAAGGTGTTCATGCCAATTATTTTGATATTTTTGAATGGTTTCAGTTATTGCTGGTGTGTTGAGAGCTTTGCGGATATCTTCATTACCCATGTGGTCATAAAGTGTATAACCCACTAAAGGTCTTAATAACTTCATTTCTGCAGCTACTATCCTATTTAATTGTAGTAAGAGTCCAGGTTTCAGAACCATAAAGTAGAGTTGGAAGAGCCATTGTTTTATAAAATTTTGGAATTGTATCCGGGCGTACTTTTCGGAAAAGAATGCTTTTTATTGTTCCTATAAGTTTTTGAAATTTGACCAATTTTATGTCTACGTCTTTACATGTGTCGTAGGAAAGATTGTCGCCAAGACAAGTAAAGTTATTAACTTGTTCTATTACATCATACGTTATAAATATTTTTATTCATTCGTAATTTTATCAATGAATTAGTACTTGTCTTTTAAGCCCTTGTTTCCCTCAACGAGATTTAGGCGCTCTCCCCCTACAGGGAAGAATTTAACCATACTAATTTAGTTACACTTGTTTTCGTATAGATGTCATTGGAGTGGATCGTCGTCAGCATTCCGTCTCATACTGACATCTAGCAAACCAAGGTAGTACTAGGACGGGAAAATTCGGTAAATTTTGCTTAAAGGCCTTTTTATTCAGGCTTAAGGTTCTTTTACGAGCCTGAAAATCTTCAGACTCGGGATCCACGGCTTAAAGTCCCTCCCGGAAGACTTGCTCCTCTTGGATTTTTCCATCCTAAAAATCCATCGACCCCGGCCGGGTTTGAACCCGCAACCCTCGGGACCAGAGGCAAAGAGCATAACCACTAGTCTACCGTAGCCGATGAATTAATAATTTTAATGGAATAAAATATCATATGTAAATAATTTCATAAATGAAATGAATAAAGATTGTGTTATTGTATGTCTCATTAATGAAAGCCTAAATTTGCATGAGTGGTTTACTAGAAGGTCATGGATACTTCTGTGGAAAAACAGGGGGAAAATGTCCAATAGGTAAGCTAGTTGGGGGAATAACTAACTGACACTATTGAGCCCGTAGGTTCATGGTCGCGCGAACAGAAGCTCTCCATACAGTCCTAAAATATCCTTATGCCTGAATTAAAAGGCCTCTAAGCAAAATTTACCGATCTCAACGTCCTAGTAATACCTTCGTTGCCTGTTAGATGTCTCATTGAGTCGGTGTGTTGACCACATGCCATTCACGACATCTATGTGTAAATTAAGGTAACTAAAAATTAACTTGGTCTAATAACTCCTAACACAGCAGAGGCTATGACTCAACAATGGCCTACGTCATTAATAAGTAAGTAATTATCTTCCACCTTATGAACCTCTGTTTTACTAACACACGTGCATTTTTTGAGGAGGGAGAGCGAATTGTAAACCCTACACAACATTTCAAAGGCACATATATCGTATTCGAAATTATAGTAAGATTATAACCACCTATGTTTTCATAAGTAATGCCGCGAGTGATTTCCAAATTATCGATAAATTCACGACTCACGAAGTGGGGAGTGAATTTATCTAGAGAATTTGGAAATCAAGAGTGGCATTTGTTAGGACTATTTAACGAATAAAATTAAGCTGTTTACTCACAAATCATTATTTAACTATAGTTATTTTAAAATATTTATATATTTAATGTAAACGGCGATGTTTGTTTGGACCAAAGAGAGATGAACAGACAGGTGAATGGAGAAGACTACATAACAATGAACTACATGGTCTTTATAGGAAGCCAGATATAATAAGAACAGTTAAGTCTCGTAGACTGCGATGGGCAGGACATGTTGCACGTATGGGGAATGAAAGACTTGCATGGAAGCTTCTTGAAGGGAAGCCAGAGGGAAAACGCCCAGTTGGTAGACCAAGAATGAGGTGGGAGAATAACATTACCTATGATTTGAGGGAAGTAGATTATACAGGGAATGATTGGAAAGCATTAGCTCAGGATAGGGATGTATGGAGAGCTTATGTCCGCACGGCCATGAACCTACGGGTTCGATAGTGCCAGCGAGTAAGTAAGTAAGTAAGTAAACGGCGATGTTTGAAAACAAATGAGAAACGATAGGTACGCTTCATCTGCTTCTTTTGTTTATCACTGCAACCAGTTCATACTATTAATGCCAAAGGAACGCAATATTGTAAGAATGCTCTCTAGTGAAGAAAAAATGAAACACATCAAACTGTATATTAATTCATTTCTGATGTCGTATGATGTAAATATGACAATTATATTTTTCTGGATTATTACCTGGTAAAAAATACATTTAGGAAAGTGCAAACAGTGGTTTCTTTTTTTGGTGGTATAATAAATTGCTACAAATGTTTTTATATAAATCTGGTAGCCGTATTTCTTATAGGCTCAGTCACTGTAAAATAATGGTCAGACCTGTTCAGAATATTAAAAAGGAGGAGCTTTCTTTAATATGGTAAATATAACACTGATAAATATTTCGTGAAACACGACTCTGATTGGTTGTAAAACAGAAATCATTGAAACGTGATTGGTCATTGACTCCCATTTGGGGCATGAGTTAAATAGTCATAAGTAATGCCACAAGTGATTTCCAAATTATCGGTAAATTCACGACTCAGGAAGTGAGGAGTGAAATTATTTAGAGAATTTGGAAATCAAGAGTGGCATTTGTTAGGACTATTTAACGAATAAAATTAAGCTGTTTACTCACAAATCAATATTTAATTATAGTTATTTTAAAATATTCATATATTTAATGTAAGCGGCGATGTTTGAAAACAAATGAGAAACGATTGGTACGCTTCAATTGCTTCTTTTGTTCATCACTGCAACCAGATCATGTTATTTATTGCCAAATGAACGCAATATTGTAAGAATGCACTCTAGTAGAGAAAAAATGAAACATCAAACTGTATATTAATTCATTTCTGATGTGCTATGATGTAAATATGAAATATGACAATTATATTTTTCTGGAATGTCATTACCTGGGAAAAAATACATTTAAGAAAGTGCAAACAGTGATTTCTTTTTTTGGTGGTGTAATCAATTACTACAAATGTTTTTATATTAACTCCCGCAAGCACTGTGTGTTGACATTCATGCACTATATATACAAATCTGGTAGCCGCATTTCTGGGGGAATCGGTCACTGAAAACTAATGCTATGATCTATTCAGAATCTTAAAAAGGAGGTGCTTTCTTTATTATGACTATTTAACTCAACCCCAAATGGGAGTCAATGACCAATCACGTTTCAATGATTTCTGTTTTACAACCAATCAGAGTCGTGTTTCACGAAATATTTATCAGTGTTATAATTACCATATTAAAGAAGGCTCCTCCTCCTCCTTTTTAATATTCTCAACAGGTCTGACCATTATTTTGCAGTGGCTGAAGCCATGAGAAATACGACTACCAGACTGTATATATAGTGCATGAATGTCAACACATGCCGCATGCGGGAGTTAATATAAAAACATTTGTAGCAATTGATTATACCACAAAAAACCACAAAAAAAGAAACTACTGTTTGCACTTTCTTAAATGTATTTTTTCCCAAGTAACAATCCAGAAAAATATAATTGTCATATTTACATCATACGACATCAGATTTGAATTAATATACAGTTTGATGTGTTTCATTTTTTCTCCACTAGAAAGCATTCTTATAATATTGCGTTCCTTTGACAATAAATAGTATGATCTGTTGCAGTGATAAACAAAAGAAGCAGATGAAGCGTACCTATCGTTTCTCATTTGTTTTCAAACATCGCCGTTTACATTAAATATATAACTATTTTAAAATAACTATAGTTAAAATAATGATTTGTGAGTAAACGGCTTAATTTTTATTAGTTAAAAAGTCCTAACAAATGCCACTCTTGATTTCCTATTCCCTCACTTCGTGAGTCGTGAATTTATCGATAATTTGGAAATCACTCGTGACATTACTTATGATAAATTTTAGTTGGTAAATTCTAGGCGAAACACGACTGTGATTGGTTGTAAATAAAAAATAATTGAAATGTGATTGGACATTGACTCCCATGTGGGGCATGAGTTAAATAGTTGGAGTAATTAAAATTCATCCTGTATAAAATTATATCCATACGTTTCTAACACTTTTAACATAGTTAGCGTAGTGGTTACGGTAAGTTTGGTTCACTCGGTGTAATGAAGCTGGAGGTGTGATTAGGACGTTGCGTGGATTGCACATTATGACACCACAAACTTCAACTTAGTAGGGGGGGAAGGGTTTGGTCATGCATGGGGATTATAGCTGTTGAAGTACAACTACAAACTACACTCTCTCTGCTTGCCTCATTTAAATTCAGGGGTTTGCAACACTTTTTCAAAAAG
Organism: Diploptera punctata; assembly: GCA_030220185.1. Classification (NCBI taxonomy): domain Eukaryota; kingdom Metazoa; phylum Arthropoda; class Insecta; order Blattodea; family Blaberidae; genus Diploptera; species Diploptera punctata. The sequence goes on from JASPKZ010000831.1 coordinate 1,772,866, forward strand.
TACTACAGTTCTAGAGAGTTCTCTGCCCCTTCAAGGTATTGAGGAGGGGGGAAATTGTAGTTCACTACATACAACTTGCCCTCTAAATTTCTCTTTCCCTTCGCAACTAAGTGAATTAGAAGTGCAAGAGAATTTCGTGTTAAGAAACATTTCCTCATGCCCTTAATGCATTCGTACATCCTGTGCTTTAGAATTTAATATAACTAAATACTCGTATATATAAAAAAAAGTGTATGGATGAGATACTTGGGCTCCAACGAAAAACAGAAAGGCGGGAGATTCAGACAAGTTACAGGACGTACAAAACCATAGAATTAGAAATGAAGATATTTGGGTCATTCCAGGACGACATAAACTGTAAAATTCGTTTACTCAAATACTGGTTGCGAGTAATCCAAGGTGAACAAACAATACTTAGAGCAATTTGTTACGACCACCAGATTAAAAACATAGATGTTAAATTTTGGGCAGACGAGGTTAGGAGAGAACTCCAAAAGATTGGGATGGGCTGGATATGGGAAAAAGGGACTGAAAATCGCAAGAACGTGTGGTGAAAAATAAGGAGGAGGTACTTAGATATAAACCAACAAGATACTTTCGCCGATTGTACAGGAAAACGCTCACTGTGTTTACAAAGAGACCTAAAACACGTCTGGGGAAAAGAATCGTATATACTCAACCTAGGATTTAGGGAGAGATCAGGGCTTGCTTGGTTTAGGCTAGGGGCATGGAAATTTCTAAAAAATTAGCGACGATCACGATATGCGAATATGTCCAATGTGCGGGAACTTTGAAGATGAGATACATATGTTACGAAAATGTAATGATTTAGAATATTGGAGACGTCAGTTATTACCGGAAAGATTTCTAAATTCAAATCGGGAAAGATTGGCATGCTACGAGTTATTGGTAAATCCAGAAAATTGGATAAACTTGGGTAAAGTTCTGGACAAAACGCGGAAAATAAGAACAACACTCGTTCATGAATAAATATATGTTATCATTTAATTGTAATATTATTGTGTTTTCTTTATGTAATTGTAATTTTGTTTTTTTTAGTGTATAATGCTATTGTGTCATTATTTAATTGTAATATTATTATGGTTTCTTTGTGTAATTGTAATGTTATTGTTTTTTTGTTTATTTTTCTTTACACTAGTACCAATTATTACTTTATTGTAACGGACTGTCAACAGCACGTACGGCCTGCCCGTGCGACCCATATTTGTAAATAATATTGTAAATATCTTACTTTTTGTCTAATAAAGTCCTACTACTACTACTACTACTACTACTACTACTAGAAATGAAGATATAAGAGAGGAATTAAAAGTGCAGCCTTAATTGGATAAAGTCCGAATTATAGATAAAAGTGGATTGATCACATGGATGTAATGAGTAAGGAAAGATATCCACTGCTAGCAAGTAATTTTATTAAGGAAGAGGAAGACGTGATGTCGGGAGACCTAGAAAACATTGGGCTGATGCATTATGAAGTCGGAACAGGCAATTACTTAATCCTTGGAGTGATGATGATGATAAAAAGTGCAATTTTATCTCTCTTTACCTTAGTTTAACCTCTCCCTTTATAGATACTTTTATATGTCCCACCATACAGGTACACAATCTCCCGGAAGAGGATTCTTAATTATGGATCCCACACATACTTCTTTGACCACAAAATAACATGGAGAGCCATCCTGGATGATTTATCTGCTTAATATCAGGGCCACTTCCTAAACAACACGAACATTTAAGACAATACACACCATTTACTCATACATTCATACTAAGCAAGGCGAATATTATTAAGATTAACTAATATTTTAATTTGTTTTATTTTAAATATTGTATAATGTAAAATTAGTTTTCTATATCTCATTATTTTTCTTTATACATTAGACAGGGACAGTCTACCAACAGTTTAATTTATCTTGCTTGAATACATTTTATTATTAGTTTTAGTCTTAATCTTAACTATCATTAACTGGTTATATTATAGATCGTAATATAATATATATTATCTTATTGATCAAATCTTAGTTTAGTATTTAATTGTGATTGTTATATTCTGATGTGATATATGTTTGTCCTGGTGAGTGAAAGAGAAGGCCATATGGCCTTAACTCTACCAGGTCGAATACATAAAAAAAATAATAAATAAAATAAATAAATTTAACAAAAAAAAATGTGGATTATTGTGATGGCCTCACGATGTTTGGGAACTATTTGAATTTTAAATATCCCGACATTTGTTTTACAGATGAGGAAACATCCGGAAAAAAAATCACTTAGGAAACTTGTCCCGACCAGGGTTCGAACTCGACAATTACGTTATTCCCAGACCACAGCGGTGAACTAGTGTAAGTACGTTACATAATTATACTATGTTTTATCCTAATTGTTTAATTTGAAACGTATTTGTAATGTTATCTATATCTTGTTCTATATTATTAACTGGCATAGACATATTGATACAGACTATAAAAAGCACAGCCTGTTCAATCCATTTGTAAATAACTCTGTAATGTACTACAGGCCATTTGTTCTAATAAAGTCCTATACTTCTGCAATGTAGCGTTTTAAGATATTTACATTGAAATTCTCTCGATTTTGCACCTCGGTTACTCCACGTGGGGATATTGACGGGGAAACTGGAGTCAGAACAGAGTTTTCTCGAGGTTTCTCTGATTTTTCCCTGCCAAAAACTTCATACAGAATACCTCCTAATAATACTACGTCATCAGCATTTACCAACACTTTATTAATACCGCTAAGTTTTACGCCTTCTTATCCTTTAAAGATTTGATGGAATGCTCTAGCACAACATTTAATAGTAGAGGAGATAGTGCATCTCCTTGCTTTAACCCACTACGAATTTCAAAAGTATCTGAAAACTGTTTACTTACTCATGCCCTATTCTTTGTGCCATTTACACATTTTCGAATAAGTCTAACTAACGTTATAGGAATTCCGAAATCCTGCAGAATACTCTACAATTCTCTCTTTTAATTGAATCATATATGATTTGAAGTCTACATATAGTTGATGTACAGTGCCGTTAGGTTCGATCCAGGTCGTGCTAATGGGTTTTTATGATTAAATGTATATCCTAGTATGCGGCTGTTTTCGGAAAGGAAATCCTTTATCCCTCATTATCGAGACGTGTTGCACGTTAAACACTAGGATACTCAAAAGTTATGAAAACGTATACCTGTAGGAACGTATCCCCTAAACGTGAAGGCACTACAATTATCATCATCATCATTGTCTTCAAGGATTAGATTTGTTGGTCTGTTCCGAATTAAAATTACTCACGCCATCTCTTTAAAGGTGGACCTATATTTCTTGTCCCCTCGGATTATAATATAAGGCCATCCTGGTGCTTGACATTCATTGGACATGTCTTTCCAATTTATTATATATTTTTCTATTAATGTTGTAATTGGTTGCATGTTCAATTCATTTCTTATATCAATACATCTTTTATGATCCAATAATGTATTTCCAATTACAAAGCGAAGAAATTTCATTTCAGAAACTTATCTTAATTGATCAAATTGAGATCATGACTGTTATAATTTATTTTAACGACACTCTTTTAACAGGTGAAATCATTAAAATCACCGACAAATTTTGCTGAGATCTTATTTTCAGGTTTGATGTGCTTTTGTGTGTCATACATCTAAGACGCGTGATCTATTTCTTTATTTTCCTTCCGAAGGAAGCCATACTCAGAATTTTTACGCCCTAAAATCTATCGACTATGTCCAGATTTGGCCCTGCAAATCTTGGAAATGGTGTCGACCATGGTTGCCACTAATCTACCGGGACTGACCCATTAAGATTAGCCAAATCCGGGTATCAACTATTTTTCGTTCTCATGATTTGTAGTGGTGAAAGCAATGCCAAGTAAAACTCAAAAAGTTCTAAATTATAAAATCCCCACAGAATATATCAAACAAGATGAAAGCATTGTTCTAAAACCTTCAAGAAAATTAATTTGGTAACGGTTCATATACAATATAAGTACATTGTAAGAAAATGTATTTTCCTTAAGAGTGTGAAGGGGTTCGCAGTGATGGCGTAAGATTGCAATAAAATTCATCACTCTGCTTTTCAGACACCTCATTTGTAACGATCAGTTCAGTTCTTTTGTTTCTTTGTGGTGCTACTCCAATAGTCTGGTGTCTGGAACATTGTGTTTGGAGCACGAGTACCTACACAGCTTGCATCCATATGTCAAGAATACAATGTAATTTAAACTATTGTGGTAGGAATTTCCTTGAAATCTGAATAATCAATTCAGATAATTCTTCAAAAATGATTAAATAACGAAATTTATGTAACGACTAAAAGTAAAGTAATCCGTAATTATACAACAATTCGTTCGAAATCTTCAATAAACGCAGGTAATCGGATAAAAAAACTAGCAATATAAGTATTACAGATACTTACTTACTTACTTACTCACTGGCACTATCGAACCCGTAAGTTCATGGCCGCGCGGACATAAGCTCTCTATACATCCCTATCCTGAGCTAATGTTTTCCAATTTCCCTCAAATCATAGTTAATGTTATTCTCCCACTTCATTCTTGGTCTACCAACTGGGCGTTTTCCCTCTGGCTTTCCTACAAGAAGCTTCCATGCAAGTCTTTCATTCCCCATAATTTTTAATATTGTAAACTAAATTTGAGAAATACATTTGAGATTAAATATTTTTAATACGTACATAAAACTATCAAATTTTATATGATTTTCATGAGGATGGAAAGGGAAGAAGGGAGAAGGTCAATCAAAATCGAAATTTGAGATATTGGATCCATCTGGAAAATAATTGGGCAAACTTTTAAAAGTGTCATTAAAACAGGCAAAATAGGGGAGAGGTAACGAAATATTGCAATTTTAATATAGCCATACAGGTTAAGAAGACTGGGTACTCTAAATTTAAAAATAGGTTCTCGAACACTTTTAGTTTTTTGACATTCCCCCGCTACCCCTGTAGCCTTTATGTTATTTAACATTAGTAACAGCTGTTTCAATACACGATAACTTCTTCAGACGAATGTGATAAATACAAATATTATATATAGCATGCAATAGAACATTTACAAATTACAAATACATTATATATATATATATATATAGGCATATTAGTAATAATATTACATAGAATATTTATTTGTATTTTTGACATTCGTCTGAAGAAGATATAGTGTATTCAAACAGCTGTTACGAATGTTAAATAACATAAATATTTATGAAAATCATAAACAACAATAGTTTTATTTATTAAATACATAATGTATCTCCATCAACTAAACACCAAATCAATTGATTAGAGTAAATGCTAAATATTTATACATATTTTAATGTAAGTTTCAAATTACTCTAGAGAATAACAACATTAAACCTGCTACATAGTAATTATGTAATGAGAATTATTTTACGAAATGTAAATTTAAGTCTGTGTAAACAATACATTAAATCTGGTTACAAAATAAACAGGAATACTTTTTGTCGTTTCAAAAACATATAAAACAAAATAATTTAATGCAATTTAATAAAAAAGTAACAACTCTAAAGTGATTTAAATCTAGTGATTTTCCCGAAGAATAGAATATTGAAATGCTTGAACCAGTCTCATGCAAAAGTAAAACTAATTTTATGCGAAGAATTATAAAGGAAATAAGAAGGAAGAAGAACGATCCATAGGCCAAAAAGAACTGTATATGGATTAGGAATGTCCGACAATCGTACATCTTACTTCTTTTAACAAAGCTGAATAAATGTAACTTGGAAATAAGTGGATTGCATACTTATAAGAACGATCGATTCTGTATATCAGCTGATAACTACATCTGCTGATAAAGACTGACAGTTGCTGACATTTGAAAGAGGATGAAAAAAGACGAATTGGAATTTAATTTAAACATGGTACAGTTTTCTAAGTAAGTTATTTATAAATTACGGAACTGTTAAAGCCACAAGAACATATTATATAAGAAACACACACACATATGTATATATTTATATATTTCATTCAAGATTTTCCTTCGTTTTATTAATTAAGGCTAAACTACTATATATATATATATATATATATATATAAGAAAAAAATAATGTTTGTGTTAGGATTCCAGAGTAGCTCAGATGGTTAGAACGCTAAACGTGCAGAGTTTAGAAACTCGGGTTCAAATCCCGACTCAGGCATTTATTTTTATTTTCATGACACACACACACATATATATGTATATATATGGTATGATAACAAAAATAAATACCTGGACGGGATTCGAACCCGGAACTCTGAGTCTGTACCTCAGCGTGTTATCCATTACACCACCAGGTGAATCCAATTCAAACACTTATTTTTCTTATATAATTATGTATTATATTTTCCATTATTACTAGATGTCGCGAGAACTCGGTCTTCAGTGTCATCTAGTAGCTGACTATAACAAGTAAGCAAATTAAAGAGAATATTTTTACTTTATAGCAGTGACGCTTTATCGATGTTATAATTAAATGTTTAACATTGAGCAATGCAAGCTTAATACGGTATGATAAGAGAAATAAATGCCTGGACGGGATTCGAACCCGGAACTCTGAGTCTGAACCTCAGCGTGTTATCCATTACACCACCAGGCGAATCCAATTCAAACACTTATTTTTCTTATATATGTATTATATTCTCCATTATTACTAGATGTCGCGAGAACTCGGCCTTTCACTGCCATCTAGTATCTGACTATAACAAGTAAGCAAATTAAAGAGAATATATATATATATATATATATATATATATATATGTACACACACACACACATATATATACATACCCTATACACACACACATAAGATAAAAACTTAAAATATGTATCTTGTGGCAGGTGCCATCGTCCTCAATTGTGTTAAAATATTAAAATTAAAATATTATCTGGAGGCCTCCTTTCGGAAGTTAACTTCCATCATCAGCCGGTTGAGCATCTGCTGCTATCTGTTTTTTGTTTAAGACGTTGTATACTCGAAGCGTCTTTAGTAGCAAAAACAAGTCAATTAGGCCTACTACTAAAGACGCTTCGAGTATACAACGTCGTAAAAAAGCAACAAATAGTAGCAGATACTCAACCTGCTGATGAAACTTCTGAAAGACCTCCAAATAACATTTTAAATATAATATTTTAACACAGTTGAGGATGAAGGACCTGCCACAAGGTACATATTTTAAGTTTTTATCATATGACTTCACCTCAACGGAATTTGATATGAATTTTATTAGTATTGAATATATAATTTTATTTGGAAGTGTATTGACGACGTTAAGTTGGCCCTATATACGTATATCCGTTTAATGAGAATTAATATTGTTTAAATAGTATTCTTTCAAACCCGACCGGGGTAGATGGATTTTTAGCGTAGAAAAATCTAAGGTACAAGTCCTTGGGAAGGGGCTGCGAGTAGCGGATCCCGATTCTGAACATTTTCAGGCTCGTCGTAAAAGAACATCGAGTGTGAAAAAAAATGTAATCGATCTTCTTCAATTTAATTAATATATTATTTTGTTTTCTACTGGATGTCTCCTCGAGGCGATGTACTAACCACATGACCCTCGCTTAGGTATATAGGGGAATATGATAAACATTAAAATATATACCTGTTGGCAGTTGTCGTCGTCCTCAACTATGTTAAAAATGTTGTATTTAAAATATTAACTGGAGGCCTTTCGGTAGCTAACTTCCATCATCAGCAAGATGAGTATATGCTACTAGCTGTTGTTGTATACGACGTTTTAGCAACTATACGTCAAGACCATCAACGTACACAACGTAGTAAAACAACAACAAGTAGTAGCACATACTCATCCTGCTGATGATGGAAGTTAACTTCCGAAAGACCTCCAGTTATTTTAAACGCAACATTTGACACAGTTGAAGACGACGGCACCTGCCAACAGGTACATATTTTAATTTTTATCTTATGACTATTCACCACAACAGAATTTGATATGAATTTTATTAGTATTGGCTTAGGGAAAAAAAGCGTGACTAAATATGGTTAAAAAAGTTCCCACTAGGAGAACACCCATGTCCCGAGCGTATTATTATTATTATTATTATTCGTTTTTATTATTGAAATAATTAATTATTGAAGTTGTTATATACTGATGATGTATTGTTAGACGATAACGAGAAAATACTAAGGGCCAACACGAAATTCTATCGAGTAACACTAAGAAATTTGGACAGGAAGTAAATATCAGTGAAACTAAATATATGGTCAAATAATACGTCTATAGAAATACAATCTTTAATGGGAATGGGCAGTTAATGACAAATGAGGGATATTTTTAAGATATCGGTTGAATTAAAATAGCTAGGAACAATAATTGTGAACACGAATGAGATGGAGAAGTAAATAGGCTATATAAGTTCAATTTTCATCCATCCACAGTAATTCTGCCAGAGGGCAGGTCTTTCACCGCAATCATAGCATTTTCATGCTATGCTTTGCAGCTTTACTGTGGAATTATAGGTGTTGTAGCTTCCCGCTGCTTTCCACACCGGTGAAGAATGATGATGATAATGATGAGGATGATGATGGCCGGATGGTTTTCAGGGACCGTTGGGCCCTAAAGCTTCCTGACATTTGTCTTACAGGTGAGGAAACCCCCCGAAAAAACCTCATCCAGGAGCCTCTCCGGACCGGGTTTTTGAACCCGGGCCCGCTGCGTTACAAGGCAGCACGCTATCTCGAGACCACAGAGGTGGACAAGTTCAATTTATTATAGGTTAATCCTGATCATCATAATACAGGGGATTCCAATGTGTATTTTACATAATATTTAGTTAACCTTAAATTAGCGAAACACGTATTTCTCGTGTCAGTTATTTAAATGTGGCGGACCGCAATGAAAACGAAATGGTGCGTAAATGTTATTATTAGGTGTATAATGAAATTCTAAAAAAAAGTAATATCTTCTCGTTTGTTTTCATCTGTTTTTATTAAAATTTTATTATTATTACTATTATTATTACAAATGCCCCAAGTTGTCTTTCGGCATTCCTGGTTTCTCTCCTGGCATGACGTACTTGTAACATACTTCTGAGGTTGGGGCGCCTGGAAGACGGGGTTACGTTGCCCCGATGATATGATGGGTGATGATGATGATAGTAGTGCGCCAGGAGAGTCCCTAATTCTAAGCGTAATCTAAGATGAATATGAATGATGATTGCGATGGCCATGTGATTTCGGGGACCGTTTGGGCCTTAAAGTTTACATGACATTTGTCTTACTGGTGAGGAAAAACCCCGATAAAAACCTCACCCAGAAAAACTGTCCCGACCGGGGATCGAACCCGGGCCCACTGCGTGACAAGGCAGTACGCTACCTCGAGACCACAGCGGTGGACTTATTAAATTAATGAAACCAATTGATCTATCTTAAAGGATACATTTTTAATTTAAGGGTTGAAAATTATATACGTTTATGTTAAATTAACTGTCCTTCAATTGATCTAGATCTTTCTAAATGTATCGTTCGTGTATGTCATCCACACATTATTGTGCAACATAACTGCATTTGTCGCTTGAAAGAAGTAGCAATTTCAAGGCAATGGGAGTGTAATTACAATTCATCTGAAGACGCAATAAAACTTTCTAGAACATCATTATCTTCACACTTGAAATATTACACGAGTGAGTCGGCTGGAAATGGTGCATCGACTTGTTAAGGGGAACAAAAACAATTTAAAACGTGATCAGAATGTATAATGGACAAAAGAGAGTTAAAAATACTGCAATTTCACGAACAGTTATATATCTCCTTTATTTACATTAAATGTACTAATTTCAAATTAACTATATTTTGTGACTTATTTCAATTATACTTCTACAGTGATTAGCGTTTTTTATATTTTCCTTAGAAGTATTGTAGATTGTCATTTGCACTATAATCCAGGTTCAAATCTGGTACTTAAATTATATCCCCTTTCCAGCTAACCTTGGGTACTCAACAACTCCGCTTAGAACCTTGAGTCAACTATCTTGGAGTCCATCTGGTCTCCAAGCTTCTTCTTCTTCACTTCACGGGCTAGGCAAATTGCCTGTTCCGTCTCACAGTTATTCTGTCCATCTTTTCACTGGCCTTCCTACATTCCTTGAACCTCTTGGGTTGTAGTTGAATGCTGCTCTTGGTAATCTTGTTAAATTCATTCTTTCCACATGTGTAAACCATTTCTCTCTATATTCTCTGATTTTCTCATCCAATGGATATATATTTAACTCTGTTCTTATATCTTCATTCCTTATCCGATCCAATCTTATGCAGCCTTTTGTTCTTCTAAGGAAATTCATTTCTGCGCTTTGTATTCTACTTTGCAATTTTTTGGTCATTACCCAAGTTTCGCTCCTATAAAGTAAAGTTTTATAAAACTTCAATCTAGTATCTCTTCTTGTTTTATTCTTTAATGTTTTATGGTTAGCAACTCGTCTAGGAGAAGGAAACTCCGAAATAAATCCCCGATCCACTAGGAAGGTGGTTGTGCGTCTGGGCTGGGAACCCGACCATGTAAAAAAATTCCAAACTCATCTCTCTCATAGTGTTCAGCCGGACGGATTTAATGGTCTCCAAGCTTACGTTCAAAATTCACAATCGCCATATGCAACATAAATCAAATGCAGCTATTGCCATTTTATATCAATTTATCAAGTCGCGAACATTGTCACGTAGGGTCAAACTTACGCTCTATAAAACAGTGATCTGTAGCATGCTGCTGTATGGAAGTGAGGCATGGAGTATCCTCGCAAAGTATCAGAAAAGGAAGGTTCAAATTATTCAAAATAAATGCCTCAAAATCATCTTTTCGGCACCCCGAGGATCTTCGAGCTTCATAATGTTGCGCTGATTCTTTACATTGCGGACATAATTCAAGATAAAGTCAGCAGAATGTTTGATTTTACGTCAAATAATTTTAATGAATTTGTACGCAATGTGGGACGGCTGCCACAGCGGCGTGCTGTCCACAGAAACATATTCACCAGGTTACACCTGCACTGATGGTCTGTCAAGAGATGACTGAAATGCTCTCCCTGGGGTAGCGCGGCTCATTCCATGCTATCTGATTTCCGACCCTGGGCTTGACGGCAATATGGTTTACGATGCTCTGCCTCAGATGAACATAATACATCTCGCCAACAACATGATCTCTGTAATCAGTAGCACCAATGCCACCAAATTGGCTACAGGTTAATGTTATTAACCCCCTCTGGATAGCCAATACGTAATTAGCTGCCAAGGAGTCACTAGCAGGTTCCAGAGAGCAGCTTACCTGGGCGAAGCTGGTCTTCGCCACTAACTTGACTTGATATTTTATTCCCCGCTATTCCTTATCCCTTATAGAATGCTGGGTCGGAATTTTATTAGTGTAGTTCTTTGCATCATGATCATCTTCCACTGTATCGTTAAAATAATAATCTATTTTTAACACAAAACACAGTACTGGCAACGTATAGCTTATTCATACATAGCCTGTCGGACACAACCAAAGATCCTAGAAGCGGAAAGATCTTAGAAGTTAAACCGCGCATATCTGAGAATTGAATAAGGAAGACTAAATCTCCATGATACAAGGATTTGAAAATGAGTTCATGAAATGAAAAAAAAAATCTTATTTAAAAAACAAAGACAGAAGCTTTTAGTATTCCATATATCTGTTTATTGTGTAATATTGAATTGCATATAGAAATACCGTGTATGAAACAAAAATCCATTATTCAAAATCATAAAACTGCAGTATTTTTAACATTAAATCCCAAGTTTGACACGTGATTCCGTACGATAACGTACACGTCAAAATAATGGAATGTGTAATTGAATTTCTTTTCAACTGTAAAAAAAAAAGAAAGCTTTCTGGAGTTTCAGAGATAATTAAAATTATTATTTTTCAATATCGAAAAATTTCACTACATTATTTAAAAACAATATTTTATTGTGAAGGTGTATGTGGATCTATACCATGACTACAGTTGGTATAAAAATACTGAGCATATAGAATATCAATGCTCTAACAGCAAATACATACGGATTATAAAATATGGATGATTCCAATGAAATGAAATTGAAATTTCATTATCTGTAAAGGAATTAATTTCTTTCAAACAGCTACGGCTTAACATACGCGTGCACGCACACACACACACACACACACACACACACACACACACACACACACACACACACACACACACACACAAACACAGGGCAAATACATAAATATTCGAGGACAAACACAAAACACCCTATCGTTCTCTATAGTAAAATTACGACTGTACATTTCTTAAGTAGGAGACATACTGTAAGGCTTAGAACAAAATGGCAATACACAAAAATTAATATTATAATGTACATTAGTATGTAAAAGTGAAAAAGGTATTCCGTTAATGTCTAGAAGCTAGGATTTTGCTCATAAACTAAATGATCGTAAATTCCATACAACGTTTTACATTATACTGCTGAATGAAGTCCAATATATAGGAATGAAGTCCAATATATAGAAGATTATCAAACAACAACTTCTACAACATTGTATTGCTAGAGTGCATACGTTCACATTTTAATAATTTTAATAAATAATAATTTAAAAAACTAAAACAACACGCTTTATTAGAAAACCGAACTAAAAAAATGAAAAATAATTATAATTTCCAACACGCTTGGGATAAAATTAAAGTGGCCAACAAAAAATCATCTCCAACACATTTAGAATGAAACTATAGTTATCTAGAAAAATATAATTTTACCATCAAAAGCGTGGGGTGCTCTATATAAATTAATATATTTGACTATTTAACTGATGCCCCAAATGGGAGTCAATGGCCAATCACGTTTCAATGATTTCTGTTTTACAACCAATCAGAGTCGAGTTTCACGAAATATTTATCAGTGTTATAATTACCATATTAAAGAAAGCTTCTCCTTTTTAATATTCTGAACAGGTCTGACCATTATTTTGCAGTGACTGAGCCTGTGAGAAATACGGCTACCAGATTGTATATATAGTGCATGAATGTCAACACATGCCGCATGTGGGAGTTAATATAAAACATTTGTAGCAATTGATTATACCACCAAAAAAAGAAACCACTGTTTGCACTTTCTTAAATGTATTTTTTCCCAGGTAACAATCCAGAAAAATATAATTGTCATATTTACATCATACGACATCGGAAATGAATTAGTATACAGTTTGTTGTGTTTCATTATTTCTCCACTAGAGAGCATTCTTATAATATTGCGTTCCTTTGGCAATAAATAGTATGATCTGGTTGCAGTGATAAACAAAAGAAGCAGATGAAGCGTACCTATCGCTTCTCATTTGTTTTCAAACATCGCTGTTAACATTAAATATATAAATATTTTAAAATAACTATAGTTAAATAATGATTTGTAAGTAAAGAGCTTAATTTTATTCGTTAAATAGTCCTAACAAAGGCCACTCTTGATTTACAAATTCTCTAGATGAATTCACTCCTCACTTCGTGAGTCGTGAATTTATAGATAATTTGGAAATCACTCGTGACATTACTTATGATAAACTAAATGATCGTAAATTCCATACAACGTTTTACATTATACTGCTGAATGAAGTCCAATATATAGAAGATTATCAAACAACAACTTCTACAACATTGTATTGCTAGAGTGCATGCGTTCACATTTTAATAATTTTAATAAATAATAATTTAAAAAACTAAAACAACACGCTTTATTAGAAAACCGAACTAAAAAAATGAAAAATAATTATAATTTCCAACACGCTTGGGATAAAATTAAAGTGGTCAACAAAAAATCATCTCCAACACATTTAGAATGAAACTATAGTTATCTAGAAAAATATAATTTTACCATCAAAAGCGTGGGGTGCTCTATATCAATTAATATATTTGATAATAAACAGATATTGGTAAAAGTAAAGTCTCTAAGAAGAAAATGTGAAAACCATAAAAAAGCACCCCACGCTTTTGATTGTAAAATTATTGTCTTTTTATTGATAACTAGTTTTATTCTATATGTGTCGGAGATGATTTTTTTGTTGACCACTTTAATTTTATCCCAAGCCTGTTGGAAATGAAAATTATTTTTCATTTTTTAGTTCGGTTTTCTAATAACGCGTGTTGTTTTAGTTTTTTAAAAGTATTTTATTTTCTGATGATTCTGGCTATGATTTTAGAAAAAAAATTGTGAAATTATTGTATTGTCATTGGTCCATTGAAAATCGCGTTGAAAGATTCCGTTACATAGATAGATACAGGTCAAGCTAATATAAACCGTGTAAAAATCAATTAAGGGTACCGGGAATGAATCAGGTAAGTAATTTTTTCCTTGAAACCCAGAAAACGTACTTTTACTTGTACAACAACTATGCTTCCTTACCAAATTTTAGAGGCAAATAAACCCTTGACTAAAATGTACTTTCTACATTTTTACTTACCCGGTCCTTTTCTTGTAGCCTTCAATCGTCGTCTACAACTTATCTAAATACAAACTGAATATTTGTTGTACACATTATTGTGACAAGATTGTCATAAGTAATGCCACGAGTGATTTCCAATTTATCTAGAGAATTTGGAAATCAAGAGTGGCATTTGTTAGGACTATTTAACGAATAAAATTAAGCTGTTTACTCACAAATCATTATTTAACTATAGTTATTTTAAAATATTTATATATTTAATGTAAACGGCGATGTTTGAAAACAAATGAGAAACGATTGGTACGCTTCTTTTGTCATTACTGCAACCAGATCATGTATTATTTATTACCAAAAGATCGCAATGTTGTAAGAATGCACCCTGGTGGAGAAATTTATAACCAACGTTATAGGTATTAATTAATTTCTGATGGCCTATGATATAAATATGTCAATTATATTTTTGTGCGTCATTTCCTGGAAAATAATTCGTTTAAGAAAATGCAAACAGTGTTTTTTTTTTGTGGTATAATCAATTGTTACAAATGTTTTTATATTATCTCTCGTATGCGCTTTCTGTTGACATTCATGCACTATATATACAATCTGGTAGCCGTACTTTTTGCTATGACCTACTCAGAATGTTAAAAAGGAGGTGCTTTCTCTATTATGATAAACGTTAGTTAATAAATTTTAGGCGAAACACGACTGTGATTGGTTGTAAATCAAAAATCATTGAAATGTGATTGGTCATTGACTCCCATTTGGGGTATGAGTTAAATAGTCAGCTAAATTTCTGTCTTCTATCATTGAGTACCAAATGACATGCCGAAGATGGAACATCTTTTGAAAATACTACATGGTTGTAACTAATTGACAAAGTTTATATTATTTAACTAGAAGTCCCGGCCACGCGTTGCTGTGGCTAAGGTATAGGTTAAAAATTTAAATTAAGTTGCTGTCTTTCAGCCAGATTACTTAAAACTAATACTTACACACGAAATTAATAATATTGAAAATAAAATAAATACTGAACACACTTAAATTATGAACTAATCAATATCTGTAATTCAATTGAAATTCGCGGTTGCAACAAAAAGCACAGCCACCTGGATTTCTTTTGTTAAATAATAAACCAATTACCTTACACCGCCATCTGTTAGAATCGTATGGAACTCAGATAATTACACCACCATCTGTTAGAATCGTATGGAACTCACAGATAATTACAACTCTTTGTTAAATAATAAACAAACAATTTGCAATAAGAAAATAATGCGACTAAATTTAGTTATAAACTACCCTAAGTCTCAAGTTGGATCAAACTGCACACAGTGTGCAAAATTTTATTAAAATCGGTTCAGTAGTTTAGGATTCCATCGCGGACAAACAACGTGACACGAAATGTTTATATATTAAGATTGAGGGCGACTGATATATCAGGTACTTATTTTAATATTTTAAAAACATTTACTAGATGCCAGCGAGTGATAAGCGGACTCTCGGAAGATTTGTTCTTCAGATTTTAGATATAAAAAAATCTTCGATCCAAAGCATGTTTGACCTCTCGTCCTGAGGCCCAGAGGTATGGAACTTAAAGCCTAAACTTTCGAAGCCGATTATGATACTTAAAGTGCACAAATTGTAAATCTGCATAAGTTGAAAATGATAAATTTAACAGAGTAGTGTTGTGATAATTCCCACTTGGGCGTTCGATACCTCATCAGCCGGATGTACATAAGACAGCTTTTCCTGCATGCAAACATTCGTCACTAAGTGGCCCAACCCTATTTGTGTACTGACGTTTATATTCATAAACGATGGACGTTTCCCCAACTTAATCCGACCTCCACAAATACATCTTATCCGGTCTAGTTTAAGACAGCACTACGCACTCTATCATGCAAGCACACACTGTTGTTTCAAATTAAGTGTTACCGGTATAATTAGGTGTATACAACAATGGTACTTAAAATAGTCGAGCTCTTCAATTTTCAAACAAACAGTGGCATTTGTATGTGTTGTTGGAAGATGTAACCAAATTACCATTCGAAAAATTCTCTATAAGTATCTGCACAATATTAAGAATTATTTTACCAACTACGTAACAATCAGTGATGCTTCAGTTCGTAGTTACTAGGCAACATAACCTATACTTTATATTCTAACAAAACACAAAACACGCTATCAAAACATAAAATACAGGTTTAACAAAACGTAATAGTATATTATGATGCGAGGTTGGGAAGTGGTTTTACAGAAACGTGCCTTGTACATTATTTTTTTCCACGATGGTGTTTTCAAAATAATAAATAATAGCAAAATAACATCTTTGTTGGAAATATTTGCGTCCATTATAAACAACTGACTAACGCTAACAGTCTGGCCAATGTTTATACGGTAAATGCCGAAAATAATTTAGTTGTGACCACAGCATGCCGTGACACCAATCAGGGATAACATTGCGCCAAGTACGAATCTGTTTTATATCGTTTCAAATAAAGTGCAGTTCATTTAAAATGCAGTGGTTTGTTTCGTATATTGTATATATATTGTACGTAGAATACATAAAGGGCAGTGGTTTTACTCCCCACACTAGTTAGGTAATTTGTAATATTACAGTACAGTTATTTAGTTATTTATAGGTTGGCAAACCCGAAAATGTAGGAAATTGAATTTTCAATCATGGTCGCCATTGCTGTAAGTACGACAAAACGCACTATCGTGCAAAAATAACATTCAGTTGCGCTGTAGTTCTTAGTTACTAGGCAACAAAACCTATACTTTATATTCTAACAAAACACAAAACACGCTATCAAAACATAAAATACAGTTCAACAAAGCGTAATAGTATATTACGATGCGAAGTTCGGAAGTGGTTTTTACAGAAGCGAAGAAATGTTTAAAATCCGAGCGATAGTGAGGTTTTCAATTTCCGAGATTCTGTAAAACACTTCACAAACGTGCGTTATACATTATTTTTTGCACGATGGTGTTTTTAAAATAATAAATAATAGTAAAATAATAACATCTTTGTTGGAATTATTTGCGTTCATTATAAGCAACTGACTATCGTTAACAGTGTGGGCAATGTTTATTAATTGAGAGTACGGCAGACTGTGACACCAATCAGTGATAAAATGGCGGAAAATACGTATTTATTGTTTTATATTGTTTCAATTCAGTTCAGTTCATTTAAAATGCAGTGATTTGTTTCGTATAATGTATATTAACACCACCTTTTGGATATATTTTTGTATATACATTGTACATAGTATTCTTAAAGGGCAGCGGTTTTACTTCCCGCACGATGTTTGTAATATATAATATTACAGTATAGTTATTTAGGTTGGCAACTCCGAAATGTAGGAAGTTGAACTTTCATTCATGGTCGCCATTGCTGTAAGTACGCCAAAACTCACTATCGCGCAAAAAATACTCTTAAATGATGATTTCGTATAACTACATAAATAATTTTTCTTGACTTTTCTGGAAGTATATTAATAGTTGCATCTTGGACTTCTTTTAAAATGTTTCATCAACCGTGAAAAGTTGCTGATACGAAATTCGGCGATAAAATGTGACTATATAGCGTAATGAACAAATTAGGTGACTGATAAATCCGAGAGAGACTATTGTAATTAATAAAATAAAGTACACGAAGGAAAATGTGACACAAACAAAATAAATAAATACTCGATTTTATGTATGTTAGCAATAGTACTGCAGACATAAGTATAAAAAAGTATGTAGGTATTAAAATATATAAATTTATTAATGAAGATTAAAATAGGACTGCAGGATACACACTACTAGATCACAAAAAAATGAAGACATCTTAGAAGAATTACACATGGAACCTTTAGAAAACAAAACTTCTGATTATAAATCAAGATGGATGCAACATGTTCATCGAATGGAAGATCACAGAATACCCAAACAAACGTTAAGATATCAACCTGCAGGAAGAAGAAGACCAGGACGTCCACTCAAAAGACTTTTGGATGGTGTTTCTCTTGAGGCCGAAACAGGTCAACAAATGGCCTAAATTCGTTAATGTACTATGATGATGATGATGATGATAAAATAAATATGGCATAAGAGGGCAATTGATGAATCAATGAAATAGATAAATCACATTTCTCTGTCCCTCATAAAATATTACTAGTAAATTATACACTTCAATTTACGAGTAAGATCTATTGTGTATTTTAGAATTTTGTTAAAAGTCTCATTGCAGTATACTGTCTTGAAATTGCCCTCTAGTTACAGGAGTCGAAGGTGACAAGATTTCTAAGAAAGTTTTAGTATGTGTGGCGCTCATGTATTCAAGAAAGATGCTAGAATATTTTCAACTTCCTATAGCTATCTTCTCCTGTGAAAAGTAAAACACCTTCCTTATGTACTCCACTATATGCTGGCTTCCTGTTTTCCTTTATACAGTTCTATAGCATAGAATATTGCAGATAACTTATAGACGAACAGCAAAGATTCAGGAGAATTAAGAAATATCAAATCTAGGGTTACTGCACGAGTTTAAGTTTCTTTTACGGTCTTACCAATATTATCTATCCTTAAACAAATGATTCACTTCCCAATATAATAAAGGTCCATATAAATTTGTAAATCATACAGTTAAAGTCAACTATACATATACTTCTAAAAGGCATATGATTCAATTAAAAGGGAGAAGTTATATAGTATCCTGCTGGAGTTCGGAATTCCTAAAAAGTTAGTTAGACTTATACGAATGTGTCTAAATGGCACAAAGAGTAAGTTGCATGTAGGCAAACAGTTTTCGGATATGTACTTTTAAAATCCAGAATGGGTTGAAAGCAAGGAGATGCACTCTCTCATCTACTATTTAATTTTGTACTAGACTATGCCATCAAAACTTTAGAGGACGAAGAAGTCCTACAACTCAATGGTATTAGTAAGCTGTTAGTTTATGCTGATGACGTAGTATTATTGGCCGATAGCGAGGAGATACTAAAGAACAACACGCACACACTATTGAGTAACACTAAGA
This sequence comes from Diploptera punctata, assembly GCA_030220185.1. NCBI lineage: Eukaryota > Metazoa > Arthropoda > Insecta > Blattodea > Blaberidae > Diploptera > Diploptera punctata. Next base: position 1,792,367 of record JASPKZ010000831.1, read on the forward strand.
AATTGCGACTAGAAGTAATTATCAATAAAACTTAATATATGGTCACACATAGAAATACATTATTTAATGGAAATGGGCAGCTAATGATAAATGAGGAAAATTTTGAGGAAGTGGCTGAATTCAAATACCTAGGGATAATAATCACAAATAGGAATGAGATGCACAAAGAAATTAAACATAGGCTCAATTCTGGAAATGCGTGTTATTATGCATTACAAGGACTCTTGGCGTCCCAACTCCTTTAAAAAATGTTAAAGTGAAAATATATAAAACTATTATTATACCAGTTATGTTACATGGGTGTGAAACATGCACTCTTACTTTAAGGGAGGAAAGGAGATTAAGAGTATTTGAGAATGAAGTTCTTAGTATTATTGGCCGATAGCGAGGAGATACTAAAGAACAACACGCACACACTATTGAGTAACACTAAGAAATTGCGACTAGAAGTAATTATCAATAAAACTTAATATATGGTCACACATAGAAATACATTATTTAATGGAAATGGACAGCTAATGATAAATGAGGAAAATTTTGAGGAAGTGGCTGAATTCAAATACCTAGGGATAATAATCACAAATAGGAATGAGATGCACAAAGAAATTAAACATAGGCTCAATTCTGGAAATGCGTGTTATTATGCATTACAAGGACTCTTGGCGTCCCAACTCCTTTAAAAAAATGTTAAAGTGAAAATATATAAAACTATTATTATACCAGTTATGTTACATGGGTGTGAAACATGCACTCTTACTTTAAGGGAGGAAAGGAGATTAAGAGTATTTGAGAATGAAGTTCTTAGGAACATTTTTGGAACAAAGAGAGATGAACAGGCAGGTGAATGGAGAAGAAAACATAACAGTGAACTATATGGTCTTTATAGGAAGCCAGATATAATAAGATCAGTTAAGTCTCGTAGACTGCGATTGGCAGGACATGTGACACGAATAGGGAATGAAAGACGTGCATGGAAACTTCTTGTAGGAAAACCAGAGGGAAAACGCCCAGTTGGTAGACCAAGAATGAGGTGAGAGTATAACATTACCTATAATTTGAGACAAGTAGATTATGCAGGGAATGATTGGAAAACATTAGCTCAGGATAGGGATGTATGGAGAGCGGCCATGAACCTATGGGTTCGATAGTGTCAGTGAATTAGTTTGTTATTACAGTTAAAGGAGCAAGGTCAGATTTACTGCCTTGGTCAGACTAAGTTCGACTCCAGCAGTGGAAGTGTAGAGTATTATCTTCACTTGTTCTTGTGTAGATGAGCCTGGCGCTTAATCCGATATCTTTAAAACGAGTACCCGGAGTCAAATGTCTCCAATTTGAGACTGTATACGGGGTAAAAACATCGGAGTGTTATTGATTTAGTGCAAAAATATGTAATAAGCCCAATTTTTATTTTCATATGTACATATTGAAATAGTTGACTTTTAAATATTCGATTGAACTTAAAAGCTAGTTTTTATTTTCAAAAATACATATTAAAATTATTTTTAAATGATCTGTAGAACCTGGAAACAACATAATATAGCTTTAACATTAAACACCTTATATGTTGGCTTTAAATATATTAAAAACAAACCAAACATTAAAATGGACATTGTGGCCAATTAAGAAAGTCCATTACAACATTTAATCATCACCTAGATTGCGCCTACAAGCCGGAAGGTCGAAGGTTCGAGTACCCGTGAGGTCAGGATTTTTAAACTGACCCCAAACCTTCTGGCGGCATCTATGGCTCTGGGGTCAACTCAGCCTCGAACGGACAATGAAGTACTAGATCCTTTTTTCTGGGGTGTAACTAGGCGGGAGCGGCGTCACGCTGGGCTGACAACTCGTCCCCCTAGATCAAGTGCCGATTTGACCAGCAGAAAGTGGGAGCCTTTACCCCCGACGACCCTCCCCAAGCCTCCTGAGGCCTGTAGTGGGGATCACTTTACCTTTACTATCACCTAGATATTTAACGTAGCTAATATTTATTGAGCGTGCAAAATTATTGAGGTATTTTCTTTATTTTTCCTTCCTTTTAATTTTACTGTTGTCTTTCTATTATGTACTGTGTTGCGTTTCACTTACTGTGTTTAATTTTTTCTAATCTTGCTATCTGTATAGTGCCGCTCAGAAACCATGAGCTACCGATATGATGCTCGATATTTATATCCTATTGGGAAGTCGGGTCGCATAACCGTATCGTGTTGGGGGTGGATGTCGTTCTATGGGACAGGAGTTCTAGAACATATTCACGGGAGATTCAACACGGCAGCCCATCTCCATATTGGTGAATGCGTTAGTTCCTTCCGATTGGAAGCGTTTTCCAGAAGGAATTCTTGTGTTTCAACAGAATAATCATCCTGTCCACTATGCCCGTTGGGTTCAATGATGATTTTGGTGGAGGCGTGACAACCATCTTGGATCACCCTCCCATGCCACCTGATATGAATCCGATAGAACACGTGTGAGCGACAGCGAAGGCTACTTCATGCTCCAAAAGGCCAGGACTATATTGCAGCCAGGACGAATTGTGGAATAGCGTTTCTGATGCATGGGAAGAGGTGAAATTAGATCAAAAACTTTTCCATGCGTGCTGTGACAAACGCGGGCGGTAATATGGACGAGATATTAGTTACATTGTCTTTTTATTTAGGCTATTTAATTATTTATTTATTTATTTATTTTCGCTTATTTTTGTCGTCTTCTAACTCCAAATAAGACATATTTTATTTGGAACGTTCAGTCTCAAAATAGCCGTCAGATGTTGGACAATAAACAATTCCACATACCCACATAGTGTTTTGTCTTTAAAAGATAAACAAATGCAAAAGAAAGACAAAATAGATTCGACCGCGAACTGAACCCTAATGTCACTAAATAGAATGCATGCCGCGGAATAGCAACAGAATATTACGGTGTCATGTCATGTACAGTAAAAGTACAATTCTCACGCTTGTGAACCGTTCGCTCAATCTTGGCGTATTTTAACGACCAAGAATTCGAGAAATGTTTTTTGAGGGTCAGTGTACATATTTTAATTATTGCAAAATCACCCTGAATACTTTGTAGTTTTTAGAATATACATAAACACTCTGGAACTTTAGAATTCATGGGATCCACCATTTTACAAGCGTCTGGTAGTTAGTTTAGTATCCTAATTGAAAAGTTTTAGGATCGATTCCTGAATTGTTTACGCATGTGTAGTATTCCCCTTTCCCTCCTGCCGCTACTTTAATTCGAATTAGTTCATAATTTACTGGAACTGTTTTATTTGTTTTATTTTCATTTCTCATCCCTACCTATTGGAGAAACACTTTTAAACAATTCTCTAAACAGACTTAAATCATATTACTGTCAGTCTATACACGTATATCACCATATAGGCAATGGTGCTCCCTTGCAGAAGTTACTTACCGAAGCAAATTTAATTACGCTTATTCCCCTATACAATAATAATAATAATAATAATAATAATAATAATAATAATAATAATAATAATAATAATAATAATAATAATAATAATAATAATGATTTAGTCCACCGCTATGGTCTCGAGATAGCGTGTTGCTTTGTCACTCAGCGGACCCAGGTTCGATCACCGGTTGTGACAAGCTTCTTGGATGAGTTTTTTCGGTTTTTTTCTCACAAATGCCAGGAAGCTTTAAGGCCCAAACGGTCCACGAACATATGGTTATCATAATCATCAAATTATTTTGCCTTAGATTAAGCTTAGGATTAAGGATTGTCCTGGCGCACCACTACCATCATCATCATCATCCATCACATAATCGGGGCAGCGTAACCCCGCCTTCCAGGCGCACCAATTTCAGAAGTGGATTACAATTACGCCAATGCCAGAAGAGAACACCAGAAATGTCGAAATGATAACCTGAGACACTGAATAAAAAAAAAGGTTTATTTTATCTGATGGAGTAAGACCGTAAGTGTTTTTCTTTTTCACTTCACCATAGTTAAATTATAGATATTAACAATTATGACTCATCTACAACTTGATTAATATTATGTAATGGGAACAAGTTACAGAATAAACATGTGAAAAGTCAGATATATGTCAAAGAGTGACAACTGACATTAGCTAGTTGCATCAGATACACGTAGTAGGGAACTAAGATATTTCTTGGATGGGAAAAGCAATTTTTTTTTCAAAACCTTTGATTTACCTTCAGGTTCTCTTATGAAACCAAAAACATTAAGACTCCGCACCTACGGCTCAAAGTCCCTCCCGGAGGACTTGTCCCTTTGATTTTTCTCTTAAAATCCATCGACCTTAGCAGGATTTGTATTCGCGACCCTCGGTACCAGAAGTAGCAGCTTTATTTCTAGGCCATCGATTCGATAAATCAAGTATACACTAACTTAAATATAGTATAAAATTGCTAGTTTTCAGGAAATTATGCCAACGTTATGATCATGGCACGACGCATAAATTCAATCTTGGGTTAAATGAAGTTAAAGAGCACACTTCCTAGAATTCAATATAGATATCATAGCAAATGCAGAATTTTTTATCACGTTCACATTTCAAGATTTATTGTCAGATGGTATGAAGCACTGGTCTTGATATGTCTAGGACAGAAGATGACTTGAAAATGCTATTTCCTATTTGAATTTTATAGAATACATGTCGATCCAACATGTGACCCAGATCCATTTATCCAACACAAATCCCTTTAACGTACTAAATAAACCAATCACAATAAACATAACCAGCTATCATAGTTATGCTTCCAAATAACAATAAATTTCTTTATAGTTTATGCAATACGAGATTTGTCACCAATTGCGGTGGTTTTATTTCGGCTATAAATTTTCTGACTATTACGATTGCGGATACAATAAGCTATAAAAAATTCGTATTGAAATCTAATGAGAACAATAATAAATCCGGTAATAGGTTATATTTATTCTACTGAAATAACATTCTTATTGCTATTACAATTCGGTGTTAAATTAGTGACTGCAAATAGGGAATGAAAGCAGAATAGCATATTATGATGCGAGGTTGGGAAGTGGTTTTTGCAGAAGCGAGGAAATGTTTAAAAACCTCACTATCGCTCGGTTTTTAATTTCCGATATTCTGTAAAACACTTCACAAACGTGCGTTGTACATTATTTTTTGTGCGTTGGTGTTTTCAAAACAATACATAATAGTAATATAATATCTGTGCTAGAAATTATTGCGTTCAATATAAACAACTGACAAACGTTAACAGTGTGGGCAATGTTTATTAGTTGATGAGACTACAGCAGGCCGTGACACCAATCAATGACAAAATGGCGACAAGTACGTATTTATTGTTTTATACGGTTTCAAATAAAGTTCAGTTTATTTAAAATGCACTGATTTGTTTCGTATAATGTATAAGTTATATTAAACTACCTTTTAAATAAATTTTTGTATATACATTGTACGTAGTATACATAAAGGGCAGTGGGTTTACTTCCCGCACGAGGTTTGTAATATGTAATATTACAGTATAGCAACCCCGAAATGTAGAAAGTTGAACTTTCAATCATGGTCACCATTGCTGTAAATATGACAAAACGCACTATCGCGCAAAAAACGTGTTTTTGAGATATCGATTAATTCCCGTTAGTCCCGCTCAGGAGGTTCTCCCCTAGTGGGAAATTTCTGAACTTGATAAATTTAGTTACTCATATTTCGCTACAGATTGCAACGAAATACATGCGGTTAGTCTCAAGGAGACGTCTAGTAGCGAGCTAAGGTATTATTTGGATGGGTAAAAGATCGGTAGATTTTGCTCAGAGGCGTTTTTATTCATACTTGAGGATCTTTTACGAGTCCGAAAAACTTCGGACTCGGGATCCACTGTTTAAAGTCCCTCCCGGAGGAGTTCTCCCATGGATTTTTCCATCCTAAAAATCCATCTATCGTTGGGTTTAAACCCGCGACCTTGAGGACTAGAGGAAACAAACATAACTACTAAATCACCGCAGCCGACTCGTTAAGAAAAAGAGATTAAAAATATGATGATATAAGTTCTTAATAATTTTCTTTGTTTGTCCTTAGTTGAATCTCTTCCTTTGTAAGCACTTTTACGTGACCCCACGTCTCCCAGACTTTGAGTCCTGCAAGTTCCGTTCCTTTAAATCTGTTTACTGAGAAGCCTTGAGTCAATTCCGTCTGTAATTTTGAAAATAAATAAGTAATTTCCGTCAATATCTACCTAACCCTAATTTAACCAAATTTAGAAGAATACAATGTAATTTAACCTAATACAAATTGCTCTAACATAATCTAAAATAATCCAACCTAAATTAATTTCATCTAACTTTACTTAATCAAAAGCTTGAATTTCATCAAAATGTTAATCCCACTAAATTGTATCTAATTAATATATAGGGTACTGGTACTTCTACAAAGTCTTGAAAATGAAATTCAATTTTTTTTTCAACATAGTTTTAAGTAATCAATTGATTTGATGTTCACTTGATGAAAATCCGTGACGCATTTAATAGATAAATCAATCACAGTTATATCTTCAGTTTATGAAAATCGTATAAAACTGTGATAGTTTTATTTATTAAATGTAGCAAGTTTTATTTTGATTTTTCATTTTATTTTTGTATCTTTATATAGTTATAATTATATAAAAGGTGCTGACCTAATTGAAAACCGAGAAAAAATCTTCACAATCTGAGTATGTATTTGATCTAAACTTTTTTGCTCGTCCAAGAAAATATAGGAAGCTTTTGCGTCAAGTTAAACATTTAAATATACCACTAGAGATAAGAAAAGTATTAAAATAGTGTACATTATTCGAAAAAAATACAGTACTTATTTTGTTTGTATGATGTATGTTCTATTTTCATTTTATTTTCTGCAAATAAAAATTCTATTAGTATTTCATGGAGGTAATATTTTTTAAAAATTAAATTCGCATCGCTAATGAATGCAAAATACTAGTCTTGATTTTATTTCAATCTCCATATTTAAAACATATTTTAATACCACAATATAAATATTCTTCGGAATAAGATTAATTAAGGGTATATGATCAAATTAAAAGCATAAACAAGTAAGAAACGAAAGTTAATACTTGAAATCCTTAACATATTTGGAAGTTTCATTTTATCCATAGACAAATTTACTAGTTGAAATAATACTGATCTATATACATCTCAAACTACATCCTGTATCTTTTTAGAATAGGCGATAATAGGCTTACGTCTTTGCATGTGGGTTTCTTTTTGGACAAACGGGATGGAATTTACTTGTCTCTAATATGCTAGCACAGAAGAACCGTGATGTTCCCGTTTACAACAGATAAATATTTAAACATTTATTTTCGGGGCTTGTAACTCTGCAGAATGAACTGAAGAAGGAAAAGGGATTTTGTTTGTTTCAATGGGTGATACATACGGTAAGAATGTAGGCAGGTTTGCAAAGCCTTCTAATACCCATCTTCTCCGCATTGCAGAGGTCGTCACCAGCAAAAATGAACACAAAAAGAAAGAAGTAGGAAAGGAAACAATAATACATTTTAAGTGAAGAAATAAATTCAGAGCATAGATGTGCATGTAAATAAATGACAAATATGCGACAAAACAAATGAAAGCGAAACTAATAAACATAGATACTTTAATAGGCTGTTTAAAATACAGGGTGTAAGTAATATTAGTGCGAAATTGTTTATTCACAAACTATTGAGTAAAATAACACCGTCGATTTTAAAATCATATTTACTTTTAATAGAAAACTCCCTAGTGCGACAGGCCCAGAAGGTCGTTGGCCTATGTTCCATCTATTGGCTTCACACCCATATGTATTAATCATAAAGATTGACGATCGTTCTGCCAGTATAGGGGTGACATGTAGGCAGCATGTCGGGTCCTCCAGTCGATATAATTGGTTTTCACAATCTGGAGCCGCTACAATGTAGCAACGTATTCCTTATTATGCTGGGTAGGCACTAGTCCCATTCTGGCGAATTTCGATAAACAAATTCTCCATGGAGACTCGAACAAGGCATGTTGCCTTAAATCGCACGCCTATCATCATCATAAGTCCACCGGTATGGTCTCGAGGTAGCGTGTTGCCTTGTCACGCAGCGGGCCCGGGTTCGATCCGGATCCCCGGTCGGGGCAGCTTTTTTTGGTTGAGGTTTTTATCGGGGTTTTTCCTCACCTGTAAGACAAATGTCAGGAAAACTTTAAGGCCCAAACGGTCCCCGAAATCATATGGCCATCATCATCAACATCATCATCCTTCGCCGGTGTGGAAAGCAACGGGAAGCTACCACACCTATAATTCCCTAGTAAAGCTGCAAGCATAGCATCAAATTCTAAAATTGCAGTGAAGGACCTACCTTCGGGCAGAATTACTATGGATGGATCATCATCATCATCATCATCAACATCATCTCATTTACCTCCCATTAGGAGACAGGGCGTCAAAGCGTCGCCAACGGATCCTATTCTGAGCCAAATTCTTCATTTCCTTCCAGGTTTTTCCCTCCTTTGCAATTTCTTCAAGGATGGTTCTCTTCTACGTCTGTTTCGGTCTGCTTCTTCCTCTTTGTCCTTGGGGGTTCCAATCCAATGCAATTCTTTCAATCGAATCACGGTATTTTCTTAATTTATGTCCTATCCAGTTCCATTTTCGCTTTTTTATTTCTATTTTATTCCCAATAAATGAACATTTAATCATCTTACATCATTATTAAAATAATTTTAAAATATTAAGAATTGTTCAACTTTTAATTAGTAAGAAGGCCGATCCTATAAGGAGCTCCTATAATGGATGGATATATATGTTGTAAATATAATGACATTTTCATATACCTCAGATGTTAAATGCCCGATTATTAAAAAAAGTATAGAATGTTATCTGAGCATTACTTTATAACAACGACAGCCTCTGGCCTGATTGTCATACAATACGTAAAATGGATAAACGCTTTCCAGTGATAATTTTTTTATCCTATCGACATTGTTAGCGTATATTAATTTAAAAAATGAAATAACATACTTACTTACTCACTGGTACTATCGAACCCGTAGGTTCATGGCCGCGCGGACATAAACTCTCCATACATCCCTATCCTGAGCTAATACTTTCCAATTATTCCCTGTATAATCTACTTCCCTCAAATCATAGTTAATGTTATTCTCCCACCTCATGCTTGGTCTACCAACTGGGCGTTTTCCCTCTGGTTTTCCTACAAGAAGTTTCCATGCACCTCTTTCATTCCCCATACATGCAATATGTTCTGCCCATCGCAGTCTACGAGACTTAACTGTTATTATTATATTTGGCTTCCTATAAAGACATGAAATAACAATGTTATTAATAATGTTCAAAAATAATTATTTTAAGGATTCAAAACCCCTATTATGTTTTAGGAAAAAAGTCTAATTTACCTTCTCTGTGCTCTTTTCAAAATTAGGACAATGTTCAAACCCCAAATATATAAAGTAATACATTTCTACACACATATTTTTTAGTAGAAACAAACATTTGCGATCCGAGATATTAAATAAATTTGAAATAATAGTACATCCCAAAGAATTCGTACCTCTAATCTATGCATTTATATTACTTCTGCCCTTAATATTACTATAAACACAATGGATAAAAGCTGAAGAAACAAATAAGATACACATACGTTAGTTATAATATTCATTTAGAACAAACAACATATATCATAGAATATAATTAATGCAAGTAAAAAAAGAGGGACACGCCGTAGCGTAGTGGTTAAGGCACTGCACTACAAACCGGAAGGTCGAGGGTTCGGGTCCCGGTGGGGTCAGGATTTTTAAAACTGACCCAAATCTTCTGGCGGCACTATGGCCCTGGGGTCGACTCGGCCTCTAACTGAAATTGAGTACCAGACGCTTGCTCTGGGGCAAAGGCGGCCGTCACGCAGGGCTGACAACCCGACTGACATCAAGTGCCGATTGTCTAGAAAAAGTGGGAGCCTTAACCTCCTACTACCCCAAGGGCCTCTTGAGGTCTGTCGTGGGATCACTTTACCTTTAAGTAAAAAAATAAACTTAATACAATAGCTGTATAGGTCATTTATCTATAAATGAGCATCCTCGGATTAATTAGCTCCAAAGTCCGGAATTGCTTCCTAATCTCGACATCCCCAGACCTACTGCATATGGTAATATTCTTATATCCTACATACTATAAGTTTATTTTATTAGTTTAGTTTCCTGAGACCATGTTTTAAAACTTGTGTATACCGAATCTAGTTTTCTCTAAATATTCACTAGATATCAGGAATAGTGCATCTCAACGAAGTGTCTAACGAGTAGAAAAATTGTAACCAAGTTTTTAAGAATTACTTGACTTATATAGAGTGTATATAAGTATATAATCATAATACACCGTGTCCCATTCAAACCTCCAATATTTTAATTAATCATAACTCTCAAAGTATGCGGAATTATGAAATGAGAATGATATTAAAAGAAAGAGAAACTTAAAGAATTTTTGTTTTCATTGTTGCAGTTAATTCATCTGTCACACGTTAAACAATAATGACATAAAACCACGTTCGCCACACATCACTATACTGGACTTCTTTCTCTGGGGGTAGGCCTATATAAAAGACCGTGTGTTTGCGACTCCAGTACAAGATCTTCGTGATTTACGAACCCGTATCCTTGACTCAATTGCAACAGTACCAATGGACATGTTGGACAGAAGATGGCACGAAATCGAATACAGACTTGATATTGTTCGTGCTACTAATGATGCACATATAGAGGTGTTTTAGCGTGTGACAATGAAAATTCTTTGAGTTTCTGTTTCGTTTAATACCGGCCTCATTTCATAATTCCGCATACTATCTTAGTTGTGATTAATTACAATGTGGGAGGTTTGAATGGGACAGCCTGTATTATATTCCGTAACATAAAAATTACACTGAGCAACAACAAAAAATATTTTTTTTTGTCTCAGAAAGAAAAATATCTGATTCTAATAGTATTTTTTCTCCTGAATTCAAATATGATATCGGGTTCTCTCCATCACGCAACGTTTCTGGGAGACAGCCATTTATAATTTCAAACACTTTAATATTTTCTACATTCGTAACTACACAATATTCGAACACTCAGATTCACCTAGAAAGTAAGAAATTACGATTTTCTGCTATATTTCGCATGTGTAGCATCCCTATTGATGGTCCAACAATAATCGGCCAGCATATTAGGATTAAATTTGCCTTGATATATATATATATATATATATATTTTGCATAGCTGAAATCTCCTGATGAAAGTGTTCCCCGTTTTATTTTACAATGGACAAATCGGGGACGAAAAAAGTTTATTAAAAATGATTATTTAAATCCATTAATTGAAATTGAAATAAAAAAACTGTCGTGGTGGAGAAATTCCGAATACATATTTGAAAACACGATAAAAAACTGCATTAAGTACAACTATTGGTACTCATGAGACAAAAATCATGTTGACCAGTCTTATACTTGATTTCTTCATTTGAATGCTGCGGTAATAATGAAAAATTTTAAGAGACAATGGAATAAAATAAAGAGGAGATGTATGTCTTTTGCCTTATGATATTTGTGCCAAGTATGGTCATAATTAGAAATTATATGAGAAGTGAAATTTAAATAATGGAATCAAAAGAGTGAATATTATGTTCCATGGTTTGGAACATAATACAGTAGCATTTCATTTACTACTATTTGTGAAATTACTACTATTATTCAATTACCTCATTTGTTTCTTTAATTTTGTAACAATGTAACCTCAAAGTCGGCTCATTAAACAATTTCCATAAAAAATAGATGCGGTTTGTATATCCCTTAATACACACACATTAGTAAATTTAGCTGAAAGCTGCATTCTCATTACAAACAAATGGTCAGGCTGAGTTGAAGTATTACCGCATCACGGTGTAATTGGAAGCCATTTAAAATGTTGCAGCGCACCATTACTTGGTATATGTCTGATAGATATTAATTCTTATAGCAATCAACCTGTGTTGTAGTTAGCCATGTAATCTTTCTACCTTAAATCATGCTCAAAATTTAATTAATCATATTTTCATTAGCATTAATTATAATGAAATCACACAATACATTTTAAAATTAATACCGATATTAATAATTGGTTTCGAATTGTGGAAAATATTCAATATGATAGAGTTCTTAACTTTTTTCAGAAATAGTGGTAATCTAAATTCTGATGTATTAATGTTTGACATTCTGGCTAATTCTATGTATTTCTAAATGTATTTTAGGCCTATGCCCTATATTAATTTTACATTGACTTCATTTGTAATTATGATATAATTCGTAATAATTGCAAATTCAGAAGATAATCTGCAGAAAGGTCTGTATGAACTTAATAAAATTACAGAAGAATATGGATTGAAGATACCTACAAAACAAAAATTATGGCATTTCAAGGTATAGATCCTGTCATAAGTAAAATCGTACTCGACAATAACATTTTGGAGCAGGTGAATAATTTTACATATCTAGGATGCAATATCTCACATGAAGAAGAAAAGGATGTAAATGCAAAAATATCTAAATTTTTAAGAATTTTAGGGTTAATAAATTCTATCTTCAAGCCACAGTTAGTCCAAAAACATTCAACACTAAGAGTGTATAAAACACTAGCTCTTCGACTCTTTTGTATGGTAGCGAAGTATGGATGTTGAAACAGAAGGATATTCAGAGACTTAGATCTGTTGAAATGAGATACCTTCGGAGAACTGCAGGATACACACTACTAGATACAAAAAAAAATGAAGACAATTTAGAAGAATTACACATGTAACCTTTAGAAAACAAAATTTCTGATTATAAGTCAAGATGGATGCAACATGTTCATCGAATGGAAGATCACAGGATGCCCAAACAAATGTTAAGATATCAACCTGCAGTAAGAAGAAGATCAGGATGCCCACTCAAAAGACTTATGGATGGTGTTTCTCTCGAGGCCGAAACAGGTCAACAAGTTGCCTAAATTCGTGAATGTACTATGATGATGTAATTCGTCAATAATCGGCAACTAAAATTCAATTAATCAACAAATGCAATTCTTTTAAATTGAATACACTGCTAACTCTTATCAGTATCTCGTAACTTATAAAATAGACTGCTTATTAGGAGTGTAAATTAGTTATCCTCATTTTATTTGAGCCCACCGCTGTGGTCTCGAGGTAGTGTGCTGCCTTGTTACACAGCGGGCCCGGGTTTAATTCCCGGTCGGGACAGGCTCCTCGGTGAGATTTTTTTCGGGGTTTTTCCTCACCTGTAAGACAAATGTCAGGAAGCTTAGGGTCCAATGGTCCCCGAAAATCATCCGGCCATCATTATCATCCTTATCATTATCATCATCATCATCATCATCATCCTTCACCGGTGTGGAAAGCAACGGGAAGCTACCAAACCTATAATTCCCTAGTAAAGCAGCAAAGCATAGCATGAAAATGCTATGATTGCAGTGAAATACCTGCCCTCGGGTAGAATTACTAAGGATGGATATTATATGAAACAGTATTGTAGTTACACTGCTAAATAGTACTCCTAAATATAAGTCCTACACTGCTAACTACTATTTGATATTGTTATTTATTTAAACAGGTTTCAAGTTTTAGCAGTTCTAAATTATCAATCTAAACTGCCTTTGCAGACTGATCGTTTTATGAAACCAGTCCCTTGTAATGAAATCTGAATGCGATTGAATTTGTAGGCCTACGTTGAATTGTTAGTCAAATTTTGCCAATGAATTTGTAGAATTCCCTACAGCTAAAGTGTACAGCTTTATTTGAGAAAGTGTGTTAATTCGAGGCACCATTCACAGACGTGATAGGGCGAATGAGTAACTGCTCTGGGGTCTGGATGCCGCCCGATAGACAGCTGCCATTAATCTAAGCCGGTTGACCTCCCAGCAAAATGTCACCTTGGCGATACACCATTAAAATTATTTCATCAGCATTTACCCTTAAGATCACAGTTCTCCTCTATAACATGGTTTGAAAGGGGCTTCGTAATCTCGTAAACCGGGTCTTCAGCTTATCTTTTGAGTATTATTATGGGAAGAGATGCCATTTATTTATTGCTCATTTGCGTCAAGCTGCGCTTTCTGTCTCTCACTTCTAGCTAGGGGCAAAGAATATTATCTAAAATATTATATCATTACTCATCCTAGAATTTAATAATTTAATATATTGTTATTTTATATCCTCTATGGCATTAGTTAATTATTGGAAACAGAATCAACATACACAAATGAGTCAATTGGGTCCTAATCTATATTCATCAAATCAAACAGTTTAATAGGCTATCTGAATATTTAGCATATGAATCAACTATAATACATGACTGTACATGTATATAGGCCCTGCTGTTCTTATCTAAATATCTGGCACCGTCGAACCAGGACATGGCCTCGCGAACATAAGCTTTCCATACACCCCTATTATAAGCTAATATTTTCCAACCATTCCCTATATAACACTGGTCAACACGATTTTTGTCTCATGAGTACGAATAGTTTTACTTAATGCAGTTTTTATCGTGTTTTCAAATATGTATTCGGAATTTCTCCATCACCCACAGTTTTTTTTATTTCAATTTCAATTAATGGATTTAAATAATTATTTTTTTAATATTCGTTTTTTCGTCCATTTGTCTATTGTAAAATAAAACGGGGAACACTTTCATCAGGAGATTTCAGCTATTGAAAAGAGATATCAAGGCAAATGGAATTCTAATATGGTGGCCGATTATTGTTGGACCATCAAGAGGGATGCTTCACAGGCGAAATATAGCAGGAAAAGGTAATTTCTTAGTTTCTAGGTGAGTCCGAATGTTCGAATATTGTGTAGTTACGAATGTAGTTACGAATGTAGAAAATATTAATGTGTTTGAAATTATTAAAACCTGTCTCTCGGAAACCTTGCGTGATGGAGAAAAGCCGATATATTTGAATTCAGGAGAAAAAATACTATCAGAATCACATATTTTTCTTTCTGAGACAAAAAGAAAGTTTTGTTTTGATGCTCAGTGTTATTCATCTCCCCCAAATGATGGCTAATGTTATTCTTTCACCGCTTTATTGACGTATCTACTGGGTGCTTTTCCTAGAAGACATTTCTCTTTCATTCCCCATTCTTTAACACATACGATCGTATACATCAGGTTGAGAATACCAGCTATATCGACTGGGGACAAGTGCTGACCGCAGTTCACCCTATACAGGCTCGATGATCGCCATTTTTTCTGTTATTAACACATGTGGATATGAGGCCCGCAGCTGGCTGGTAGGCCAAGGTCCTTCTAGGTCTGTCGCGCCATGGATTTATATACCTGGTCATGATAATTTTTGGAGTCTACTAGATAGAATCGGCAGAGGACTGCATTAAAAAATATCTTTCCAAAGGACGTGCCTCATCAGAATTGGTTAAAAGTCTTAAACACAACAATAATTGACGGTGTTATGCATCAACAGGCTAAGCACAATTGAAAAACTGAGATATTGATGTCTGTTGCACTAGCTCAGGCACACTTTTAGCACAAAATCTTTAAAATAGCCTTATTATTAATGAAAGTATAAACGTCATGCAAGAAGAAAGATTACCCGGGAAAACATTGGAATGGTGTCCACCTGGAAGAAGGAATAGAGGAAGACCTCGAAATTCGTGGATGCAGGAAATAAGAACTGGAATGAGAGCAAGAGGACTGGAGAACATGGACTGGATGGAGAGAGACGAGTGGAGAAGAACAATACAACTTTAGGCACAGAAAGATGTGTAAACATTAAGATTCTGTACCGTATATAAATAAATAAACGCCATCAGTCCTATCAGAGTCCATGTTCTGCAACAAACAGCTATGAAATCAGATCTTCATAAATACTAAACTAAACTTTGCATCATGCAGCTAAATGTTCCCGCTCTTAGATTGTTGATGCATAATTGTCAAACAAGAAAAATAACTTGCAATATCCAGTATTATTGTTTGGCTCTACAATAAATAGTGAAGATTGACTTAAACATTAAACATATTTTTCTCGAAACTTACATAATGGCGCATAGCTTATTGATGCATAACGCCATCCAACTATAATACACAGAAACGTAGTGATGAGCAGTAGGCTATAGTTTAGTGTAAGGAAATATTTGATAATTTATTAAATATTAATGAAATGAACCCGTCCTCTATAAGATATAATACGATGTGAAAGAACATGGCAGAAACCCTTAATTCAGTGCCTTATTTTAAAGATATAGTGATATTATGGCCTATTTGAGAATGTAAATACCACTTTTGGCATTAACCATTTAGCCATACACATGGTCCATAGACTCCGTATGTTATAGCTGTAAAATAACAGTAAAGTTCCTCCAGAATGACCAACACTCAAACTTAAACTGTGTTTAACAATACAACTTTTTATTTCTTAGCACATAAAATTAAAACTGACCTAAAACGTTTATAGCTGAGGTTGTGATATGACGAACTTACCATCTAGATGACAAACATGTTTTTCTTTAAATAAGTTATCGTTAAAATGGTCGTCCTTCTTTTTAAGTGGAAGAGAAACGCTTTATTTTATAGCTGTTGGCGTGATATCTTTCCCTGACTTAATGTACAGTCATTTCAGTTGGGACTTGACATTTTCATGCTCGTTAATTCTACTACTAGACATTTTCTTTCAAAATTCTGACTTCTAGGGAGTAAATTTAAATTAAGAAAATAACTTCCCCGATAATAAAATATACAGTTTAAACCAAAACTTATTGTTTTCTTAACCATCGGATCTATGCTATAAATATGCAAGGCAGACAAAGATATAAAAAAAATGTAATATTTTTCTTTCATACTGTAGGCCTGTCTAATGTGTCCATCGTTGTGGTCTCTGGGTAAAGTCGAGGCTTCGTATGGAGCCCGGGTTCGATTCCCGGTCTGGACAAGTTTTATGGGTGAAGATTTTTCGCGGTTTTTCGTCACCTGTAAGAAAACTACCAGAAACTTAAAGTCCTAAAATGGCCCCCGAATATCATCTGGCCATCAAAATAATCCATAATATATCATATTCGCCTTGTTTAGTTTGAATGTACTGTCTCGGAGACGGCCCTGAAATTAAGTCCATAATTCGTTGCTTTTGTTGTAAAATAGATCTTATACTGTTGGACACATTCCCTCACAGACATCATTAGGACTGTTCCTAAATGCTGAGATATTCCCTCTATGCGTCCGGAACAGATCCCTGGAGCATTAAAGTTTAAAGTTGAGGACTTGAGAAGTATTACGAGTATATTCTAAAAGGAGCACGTAGCAAAAGGTTCAGATTCGATTTCCGGCCAATACTATCTCTACTAACTGCTGCCTTGTCATCTGGAACTCCTGACACTTCTTTTACTTCGAATTAGAGTAAAGATGCTTTCCCATAATATAACATGTCATGTGAATACCTGGTCCCGCATATCAAATTATTAAATTAAAATTCACTCTATTTCCATTATAACATCAGTAATGTTACAATTCTATTAGGTATCTATAGATTTTATTCCTTCTTTTCTCTCCTCTTTTTATACTCATATCCAGGTCACACAGCTTTAATTTTATTTTATGAGTCGTTGTACTATCATAATATCGCGCCTTTCAGTAAAGGGCACAATATATTTTTATATTATAGATTCAACATTATCGACGATTACGATATAATAGTATGTTCAATATGCGAGAGGTATGAAGACCTAATACATATGCTAGGAAATTGTAACTATTCAGAATATTGGAGGCGTCAGTTGTTGCCAGAAATGCATCTAAATTCAAATCATGACAGATTGGCATAACTACTACGAGTTAATGGTAAACCCAGATAATTAGTTAAACATGGGCAGATTTCTAGACAAGACAAGAATAAATCTCATTCGTGAATAATAAATATACAATGTACAATAATAATTATTAATAATGCACAATATTAAATAATGTTACATATTTAAATTAATTTTCGGCCGCGATGGACTAGTGATTATGTTCTTTGCCTCTGGTCCCGAAGTTGCGGGATCAAAACCAGCCGGGGTCGTTGGATTTTTTAGGTTCGAAAAATCCATGGAACATGTACTCCGGGAGGGACTTCAAGCCGTGGAGACTTTCAAGCCCGTAAAAGATCCTGAACACAGATGCCTATAAAAAAATTACAGATCGTTTCTCATCCAGCAATACCTTAGTTACCCACTAGACGTCTCAATGGGTCGGTATGTTGACCGCATACCATTCATGACATCTATAGGGAAATAAGAGTAACTAAATTAACTTGGTCTAGTAACTCCTAACAAAGAAGAGGCTAAGATCCAACATTGGGCTGTTACGCTAATTGTAGATTAGACGTAGATTGTTTATTTTGTAATGTAATATATTATAGGCATAATGTTATATACTGTTTTGATTTGTTTTATATAATACTGGTCAACATAATTTTAGTTATACTTCTTGCAGTTTCTTATCGTGTTTTCAAATATGTATTCGGAATTTCTCCATCACCCACAGTTTTTTTTTATTTTATTTAAATTAATGGATTTAAATAATTATTTTTTAATAAATGTTTTTTCGTCAATTTGTCCGTTGTAAAATAAAACGGGGAACACTTTCATCAGGATATTTCAGCTATGGAAAAGAGATATCAAAGCAAATGGAATCCTAATATGCTGGCCGATTATTGTTGGACCATCAAAAGGGATGCTCCACAGGCGGAATATAGCAGAAAATCGCCATTTCTTACTTTCTAGGTGAGTCTGTATGTTCGAATATTGTGTAGTTACGAATGTTTGAAATTATAAAAACCTGTCTCTCGGAAACCTTGCGTGATGGAGAAAAAACAGATGTCATATTTGAATTCAGGAGAAAAAATACTATCAGAATCACATGTTTTTTTCTGAGACAAAAAAAAAAGAAAGTTTATTTTTTGTTACTCAGTGTAATTATTAGACATTGATGTTTCGATATGTACTGTCAAAAACAGTTACGGCTTACAGTCAGTGCAATCCATTTTATTATAATGAAATCACCTCTACTACTACATTAGATATCTTAAGGCCCCGGAATAAGTTGTATAATATGCACAATAACAAATACGAAGCGAAATGAACATGGGATTAGTAGGTCTATTAGGAGTCGAATGAGACAGATAAATTGTAAACAATATTAAGTTTGGAATATGGGATTTTAAGACGAACAATCGGTCATAATGCTTGAGGATTGAAAATTAAGGAAGATTTACAAAGAAGAAGTTCATAATTTATATTGTTGTCCTAACATTATCAGGGTTATTAGGTCTAAGAGATTATGATGGGTATGTCATTAAACTCGAATGAATAAAGTAGAAATTCTTTCAAAATTTTATTGGAAAACCCTTGGGTAAAGACCATTAGAAAGACCTTGGGTGATAATATTGAAATGGATCTTAGGGAACTGAATATCGATGATATGAACTGGATTCAGTTGAGGATACGGAGAAGGGAGAGTCTTGTATATGCGCCATTTTACTAGCTTCTATTTATTATTGTTATTGTTATTATTATTATTGTTCTTGTTTTTCTTCTTCTTGTTCTTGTTATTATTATTATTGGTATTGTTGTTGTTATTGTTATTATTGTTTTTTTGTTATTATTATTATTATTATTTGTTATTGTTATTATTTTTATTGTTATTATGTTTGTTATTGTTGTTATTTCTGTTATTGTTGTTATTTCTGTTATTGTTGTTATTATTATTGTTATTTTTGTTATTGTTATTATTATGATTAATATTATTATTATGATTATTATTATTATGATTATTATTATTATTATTTCTATATGATAATAAAAAGTGTAAAGTGATCCCACAACAGACCCGGAGGCCCTTGGGGTAGTAGGAGGTTAAGGCTCCCACTTTTTCTAGACAATCGGCCCTTTATGTCAGCCGGGTTGTCAGCCCTGCGTGACGGCCGCCTTTACCCCCAGAACAAGCATCTGGTACTCATTTCAGTTAGAGGCTGAGTTGACCCCAGGGCCATATTGCCGCCAGAGGGTTTGGGCAAGTTAAATAAAAAAAACATTTCAGTAAGATCGCATAAGGTCTAGGGCCAAACATGTATTTTTATTAAAGTTTCACGATATTTGTCTTACAAGTGAGTAAAACCCCAAGAAAATCTCACCCAGAAAACCTGTCACGACCGGGAATAGACCTCGGGCTCGCTTCGTCCTAGACAACAATGTTACCCCGCTATCACAACGGTTTAAAAGAAACTTTTGTTCCCATACAACATAACCGGTTATTTGTTTCATAGCCGAAAGGTTAAACAAATGTTAAAATAAGCGGTAAATCGATACTCTATTATTATTAAATTGCATCCCATCTCTAGTCTTAATGTGGATAATAGCATCCCAACAGCATTAATTAAGGACAAACAAGAATACGAAGTAGTGCTATATTTGAGACTAACACAGTCTACGTAAGGATCGATTCTGTACCCCTAGGTGTTTAATAATATCTTGTAATGTAATAGCACGGAATGTATCTTGGAGCAATTAATACAAATCAAAGCATTATCATGTTATATTCTTGACAAGGTCTCCACACTACGTATATATCGATCTGCCTGCACGTTCTCCCGGAGGCCTCTTGGTTTTCTTCAGCCTCCTGTGGTCTGGACCAGGCCAAATATTCCCGCTCCCAACTCCCATTTCCACATAAAATTATAAATATCCACACAAAATTCGAAGGCTCCCTAAAACATTAAAATACTTTCAAATAAAAAATACATAAATTTTATTTATTCTCAGGTTTAACAATGAACGTATATGACATCTTCCTGTGTCCATTTCAAGATTCTATAACCTACTTTTCACATCCTTTCCTCCAAGCCTCTTTCTTCCTCCTTGTGTTCAAGTTAGTTTTTATCTTCATCTCTTCCTTCTTCCTGTCGGTTTCCATTCATAAGTCTTCTTCGGTAATCTGTCTTCCATCATCATTTCCTTATCTTCAAACCATCTTTATTTGCGTTGTTTTTACAGCTTCTACTAATAATCCTTGCAATTTCTTATTTTTCTTAAAACAGTATTTATAATATATTAATAAATATAATCTTCTTGGTGATAAAATTGTATTACATATAGTCAATAAATCGCAAATCACCAAATTAAAAAGTTAAAAGAGTCAACGTGTTTCAATAGCGACGCTATCATTATCAAAACTTATTTATTATAACAGCCAGTAATAAATCTTCATAATGACAGCGTCGTTATTGAAACGCGTTGACTCATAACTTATTTTTAATTTGGTGATTTGGGATTTTATTGACTATGTGCAATATTATTTATAACGTTTTGTTTTCTTGAAGCTGATTATCGGCAAAATTCCATTTCCGTCTAATGGAACTTATTAGTTTTGTTTTCAAATTCAATGCTTCTAAGCAGTAGTTATTGTGTTTTTGACAGTTAATACAAATACATATATCCATCCATCCATCCATAGTAATTCTGCCCGATGGCAGGTCCTTCACTGCAATCATAGCATTTTCATGCTATGCTTGCAGCTTTACTAGGGAATTGTAGGTGTGGTAGC
The DNA here is from genome assembly GCA_030220185.1 of Diploptera punctata. NCBI lineage: Eukaryota > Metazoa > Arthropoda > Insecta > Blattodea > Blaberidae > Diploptera > Diploptera punctata. Next base: position 1,813,963 of record JASPKZ010000831.1, read on the forward strand.
TTCCCGTTGCTTTCCACACCGATGATGATCATATGATTTCGGGGACCGTTTGGGCCTTAAAGTTTTCCTGACATTTGTCTTACAGGTGAAGAAAAACCCCGATAAAAACCTCACCCAGTAAAACTGTCCCAACTGGGGATCGAACCCGGGCCCGCTGCGTGACAAGGCAGCACGCTACCTCTAGACCACAGCGGTGGACAAATACATAAATATAAGTATAATAATAATAATAATAATAATAATAATAATAATAATAATAATAATAATAATACTTTATTTATTCTGGCAGAGTTAAGGCCATAAGGCCCTCTCTTCCACTCAACCAGCACAAATACAAATAAATATTCGACAAATATAGATATACACTGTACTAATTATAAACAGTTAAAGATACAATAAATGTAGCAATGTAAATGTCATGTACAAACAACATTTCATAGGGTAATAACAATAATGATACGATAATAATAATAATAGTAATAATAATAATAATAATAATAATAATAATAATAATATAAATATGATACATTATACGGGAAACACCAATTAATATATATATCTTACACTGGATTACATATATAAGAAATTAAAGTAGGCTCAATTCTGGAAATGCGTGCTATTATGCATTTCAGAGACTCTTGACGTCCCAACTCCTTTCCAAAAAAACGTTAAATTGAAGATATATAAAACTATTTTATATGGGTGCGAAACATGGACTCTTACTTTAAGGGAGGAAAGGAGATTACAAGTATTTGAGAATAAAGTTCTTAGGAAAATTTTTGGACCAAAGAGAGATGAACAGACAGGTGAATGGAGAAGACTACATAATAATGAACTACATGGTCTTTATAGGAAGCCAGATATAATAAGAACAGTTAAGTCCCGTAGACTGCGATGGGCAGGACATGTTGCGCGTATGGGGAATGAAAGACGTGCATGGAAACTTCTTGTAGGAAAGCCAGAAGGAAAACCCCCAGTTGGTAGACCAAGAATGAGGTGGGAGAACAACATTAACTATGATTTGAGGGAAGTAGATTATGCAGGGAATGATTGGAAAGCATTAGCTCAGGATAGGGATGTATGGAGAGCTTATGTCCGCGCGGCCATGAACCTACGGGTTCGATAGTGCCAGTGAGTAAGTAAGTATATAAAACTATTATTCTACCAGTTATATATTATATGGATGCGAACCATGGACTCTTATTTTAAGGGAAGAAAGGAGATTACAAGTATTTTGAGAATAAAGTTCTTAGGAAAAATTTTGGATCAAAGAGAGATGAACAAACAGGTGAATGGAGAAGGACTACTTAACAGTGAACTACATGGTCTTTATAGGAAGCCAGACATAATAAGAACAGTTAAATCTCGTAGACTGCGATGGGCAGGACATGTGGCATGAATGGGGAATGAAAGACGTGCATGGAAGATTCTTGTAGGAAAACCGGAGGGAAAACGCCCAGTCGGTAGACCAAGAATGAGATGGGAGACTAACATTAACTATGGGGGAAGTAGATTATACAGGGAATGATTGGAAAACGTTAGCTCAGGATAGGGATGTATGGAGAGATTATGTCCGCGCGGTCGTGAACCTACGGGTTCGATAGTACCAGTGAGTTAGTTAGTTATATACCTTATTAGGTAACACGCAGCCAACAGCACGGGGCACAATATAGCAACAAGTCTTCAGCCATGGGGCCAATGATTGACTATCAGTGTTTTCATATTAAATTATGTATTCGCCTTGGCAATACACTTTAAATTTTTCGGGGTTAATGGACTCTATCTTCGTCCCCTTGTCGATTTCAATGATGCTAACAGGCAGCACAGCAGCCGCATTCTGGGTTGTCCATCTTGTTTCACTGTTGACTTCTGGACAGGTTTTGGTACATTCTACAAAGCTTCTCTGGGAGAAATTTAAAGATAAGTTTCAGCATGCAATGGTTGGCAGTCCGCTTGTAAATAAAGAGTTCACCGCTGTCCAGGACGCAGTGGGTCCGGTTCGATCTCCAGATGGGACAAGTTTTCTGGAGAAGGATTTTTTTAATGTTCTTTCTCATATGTAAGACAAATTTCGAGAACCTTTAAGTACCAAATATTTTCCGAACACCATCTAGGCGCCATAATCACCCTCTCATATAAGTCAGGTTTCATATTAATGTGTGAGTGAATTCTATATCTTGCCTTAAATGTCCAGTTATTTTCTCAGGAGATGACCCTGTTATTAAACTGATCACACACTCGGGAGTTATTCCATGTAATTTTGTGGTAAAAAAAATTGTTTATGAAGTTAAATTCTCTCCTCACAAGTCGTGTAAAATGTAAGTCCGGGTGGCGTAGTTACGTAAAAATATCATCAAAGAGAGAAGTTAAACTAAGAAAGATAGAAAGAGAGAGAAAGGCACACACACAGAGAGAAAATCGAAGCAAGAGGTTTTTCTAAAAGCATTTCTATACAATTTATTTAGTTTGATGAACAAGATTATAAAGAAGATAAGAGACCTGATAACTAATGTAAGGGATTACAAAATACGCTATGTTACCTTAATTAGGGAAGATCGAGCAAATAGAGATTTTATACTTACTATATGTGAAACAAAACAGGTTAGTAGCAGTGGTCGGAAACAAGTTTATATTAGCACGAAGTTAGTGTTCAACTGAGTTTCCTAACTTAGAAGTTGGTACCAAGGCATGAATAAACAAATGAGGGTTAAAATAAATACGTAGAGAACTCTTATCTCATAGAAATCAGGGACTAGTATTGACAGAAACTTCGAATCCAGTTTTCAAACCAATGAATCGGACACTACTAGTTTTACAACTTCCAAACTTTATTTCTTATTCCACTTTCTTTATTTTTATTTCATAATTTATTCATATAAGCGAATCGCTTCCAATCTTTTAAAAAAAGGTTATGCTAACTTATTTAAACATGTCGGCCTGCAGAGAAAACAAACCTATCATAACCTAAGTTATTGCCTTTTGAATACTGTATAATTTCACATAAATTTAAATTATTTCTACTGATTCATTTTTCTATTACTTTATTAAAATATTAAACAAATTAAACTAATGTATCTTATGGGATACATTTCCAATTTAAGGGTCAATTAAATCATATTTTATACTAATACATTGCTAAACCCCCACTTGTAATACTCGGATTTCGCTGATTTTTGGAGCACACATCCTTCGCTTTATTTTAATAGCAAATACTAAGTTTTAATGTAAGAAGAAATTAATTTACAGAGAGGAGCTTTACAATTAAAAAATGCCGCTAAAAATGACTGAAAATTTCCATAGGCGAAACAAATGTCATGAGCTCGTGTAAGGATTTAAAACATATTTTATATAGAATTAAAATAAAAATATTGAACAAGTCTCTAACGTAAATGATTACGAGACTATGTTTGGGGAGGGGGTAAAGTTGGCCGTCATGCAGAACTAACAATCTGGCTGAGATCTTGTGCTCGGAATATTAGATGTATGAGTTTGTCTCAAACGAAAATTAAAAAATGCGTCTAGCGATCGCAATTTTCGTTAGAGACTGGGTCGGCCACAGGACCATACTGCTGCAAGAAACATTTTGGTCAGATTAAAAATCCTGACCATACTGGGGCTCGAACTCTCAATCTGTTATCTTGCAGCATATTGCCTTAACTAACTACACCTCGGCGTGCAGATGTGCGATAATTAAATTTAAATTAATTAAAATTAGTTCAAATGAATTGTTTAAGACAACTAAAACGCATATAGGCCTACATTTTATTAAGCCCAAGAAAAATGAAAAACAATTCAAACAACAGTACGCTCCAAGTGGTATTTATGACAATTATTGTTATTTTAGCCAGCTTATTAGATGATTTACAGAGTCGAGCCTTACAATTAAACAATACCGCTAAAAATTACATGACATTTTCCATAGGCGAAACAAAAGCCATGAATGCATGTAAGGATTTAGAAAGGGTTAATGTATAATTAGAAGGAAAAATTATTGAACAAGTTGTTGAATTTGCTTTATTTAGGTAATTTAATTCCTAATATAAATAATGACATAGAAAAATTACAAAAATATAACAAAATTAATAAATTTATTAAACGCCACTTTGGGGGAAAAACAATAAATACAAAATTACAGTTATATAGGACCTAAGAACTTTTAAAATATAAAACTGGAAACTGAATTTTATACTCGTAAGTATAAATCCCTACTACAAACAGCCCAAATTAATTTTTATGTACATGTTAGGTTTAACTGATTACACAAAAATAAAACTAACTCACTAGTACTATCAAATACGTAGATTAATAGTCGCGTGAATATTAACTCTCCATACATCTCCAAATAAATCCACTTCCCTCAAATCATCATCTTCTTCTTCTTCTTCTTCACTTCACGGGCTAGGCAAAAATTGCTTGTTTCGCCTCACAGTTGTTCTGTCCATCTTTTCACTGGCCTTCCTACATTCCTTGAACCTCTTGGCTTGTAGTTGAATGCTGCTCTTGGTAATCTTGTTACATTCATTCTTTCCACATGTGTAAACCATTCCTCTCTATATTATTTGATTTTCTCATTCAATGGATATATATTTAACTCTGTTCTTATATCCTCATTTTTTATCCGATCCAGTCTTGTGCAGCCTTTTGTTCTTCTAAGGAAGTTCATTTCAGCTCTCTGTATTCTATTTTGTAATTTTTTGGTCATTACCCAAGTTTCGCTCCCATAAAGTAATGCAGGAACTGCCAATGTTTTATAAAACTTAAATCTAGTATCCCCTCAAATCATGATTAATGTTATTCTCCCACTTCATTCTTGGTCTAGTTACTGGTTTTCCTACAAACAATTTATCAAGCTTCTCTTTCATGTCCAATTCGTGCCACATGTCCTGCCCATCGCAGTTTACAAGACTCAACTGTTCTTATTATATCTGGTTTCCCATAAAGATCATATAGCACCCTGTTATGTAATCTTCTCCAGTTGATTGTCTGTTTATCTCTCTTTGGTCCAAAAATTTTCCTAACAACTTTATTCAAGAATACTTACTTTTCTTAAAGTGAGAGTCCATGTTTCGCATCTAATTATTACTATAACTGGGAGAATAACAGGTGTATGTATTTTCAGTTTTATGTTTTTCAGAGAAGTTGAGACAAGATTCAGAGTAATTGATAATAGCGTTCATTTCCAGAATTAAGTTTATGTTTAATTTTTTACGAGACACAAACATCTTAGAAGACCTTCAGACCTATCGAATAATTGGCTGGATTATTTGCTGCAAACGGATCTAAACCGACTACAAAAAGAGCTTTATTGTACCAACTTGAAGGATTCAGAAACAGAGAAAAACTGAATCAACGGTGGGTCTGAGTCTTAGGAACACATTTTCATGATGATGATAATTTTAATAATATCAAATAACTTGAATCAGGGATAGGTTATTTATTTTTTTAATATTATATCTGTTTTATCCCTCTTCAATGCCCAATTCCCCTCAATGTCCCCATAAAATATGAAAGTTATTATTTTCAATTATGAATTAAAAAAGTGCTGCAATATGTGTATAATATATTTATTGATATCTTCATCCACAAGTTGCAAACCACAGGACAAACTAAAGATATTTAACCATTTTTGCGGACATTATGTCGAACATCAATGAAATTATTAGGGTTATCTCGCAGAAAAGGAAAAAAATGGGGATAGATGAAAGAATGTTTTGTGTAGAATTGAAAGAATAAGGAGTTAAAGCTCGAGGGGTTTTCTCAGAATATGAATACAGACAGACTGCTCGTTTTACTAAAAATATGGAATACAAGACGGATGTCAGAACAATATAAAACCATTCTTTGTCCTGAAATAAGATATTCATAGCATTAGCTTCTCCAATTCCACCATTCAACGTAGCATAAAGAATACGGAAATATTTGCATCAATATACAATTCGCTAATTTGAAAAATGAACTCCTGAAATAGATCAAAACACTAAATCATGTATATATAACTAACATATATTGGAAATCAAGTAATTTATTTAATTTAGATAAAATGAAAATAAAATAAGGCGGTTCCGTGAGACGAGCGGTTAGATGTTCGCCTCTCTGGAATCTCGAGTTCGTATCTTGGTCACTCCATGTGGATTTAGTGATGGAAGAAATTGAGTCTGGGTAGGTTTTTCTCGTGGTTTCTCCTGTTTTCTCCTGTCACAAATTTCTTTCCACCATTTCTCCACACTCATCTCTTTCATTTCATTTCAACTCATTCATTCGCCCCTGTGATAGTGAGTCAGAAATGGTCGGCCTGCATTAGTATTATTACAGACCTTTAATATAAGGACTTCATCCGATCTCATCCATCGACGCGTCCTGGGCTGGACACGAATTGAGGAGGAGATAAAGTAAACATAATTTCATCATTGAATATGTTAGTTTCCGATTCTTTAATGTATATTAAATAAAGCATAATACGCCGTAGCGTAGTGGTTAAGGCACTGAGCTACAAGCCGGAGGGTCGAGGGTTCAAGTCCCGTTGGGGTCAGGATTTTTAAACTGACCCAAACCCTCTGGCGGCACTATGGTCCTGGGGTCGACTCAGCCTCTAACTGAAATGAGTACCAGACGCTTGTTCTGGGGTAAAGGCGGCCGTCACGCAAGGCTGACAACCCGGCTGACATAAAGTGCCGATTGTCTAGAAAAAGTGGGAGCCTTAACCTCCTACTACCCCAAGGGCCTCCTGAGGCCTGTTGTGGGATCACTTTACTTACTTTACTTCCTAATTAGATGTTAGTTTATGCAGATGATGTAATATTAGGAGATAGGAGATACTAAGGGCCAAAACTCGCACCATATTGATTAGAACTAAGAAATTGGCACTGAAAGTAAACAATAAAATTAAATATATGTGTTCATATATAGAAATGCAATATACAATGGAAGTGACAGTTGATGAAAAATGAGGGAAATTTTTCAAGAAGTAGCTGAATCGAAATACCTAGGAACAATAAATACAAGTAGGAATGAGATGCAAACAGAAATTAAACATATGTAAAATTATGGAGACGCATGCTATTATCTATTACTGTGACTCTTCTCATCCCAAATTCTCTAAAAAAGTATTAAATTGAAAATACTTTTCTGCCAGTTACATTATATGGATGCGAAACATGGATTTTTACTTTAACGGAGGAGAAAAGGTTACGAGTATTTGAGAAGAAATTCTTAGGAAACGTTTTGGGCCGAAGAGAGAGATGAACAGACAGGCGAATGGAGAAGATTGTATAACAGTGAGCTACATGAACTTAAGGGTTCAACAGTATCTCCGAGTTAATTAGTTATAGCTAATAATAATTTTCAGTTTAATATTTTTTTCGAAATTATATTTAATTTTAATTTGTGAGAACTTAGTATCAACAACTTTAATGAAAACAGAAAATTCTACAAATTTACAAATAGAGGAATCTTAGATCACTATTTCTGCTGGTCTGTATGTTGTAACAGTTGTTGAACCCAGTATTTGTACCGTACTTGACAGAGATATGCAGCCCACGCAATCACTGGACTCCATATACCACCGTTTATAATTTACGTTACACAGAATGTGCAAATGAATCTGCCAGGAATTCCTGCCACATATCACAATCCCGCTATCTTCCATCTGATTCCGCAGTCTACACTAACGCATTCCTTGTCCACTAAGACTTCGTACTGTTCTAATTATTTTTTAAAGTACAATAACATAAGCTTGAACCTGTCGGATTTAAATGATTATGAAGTTCCAAAGAATGTCTTATGTATAAAACAGTTAACGTAAGATTTTTTTAACTACGGAGCAATATTATTAATTATAACCAGGGCTTGGATTTGTATGACCTAAATGTTAAAAAATACCTATAAAGTGACGGGAAAAATACACTGTAAAATGAGCAGAAAACTTTAAGAAATTTCCCAAAAAATAGCTTTTACCATATGTCATGGGATTCAAAGTAAAATAAATAAGAAGACCAAAATAGGGTCATGCAAATTACAAAGATAATTATGTAGTCCCCAAAAATATAAAAAACTAACATAAAGAATAAAACTACAATTGCAGGAACTGTAACAAACATACCACGATTTATGTTAAAATTAGCAATGTCTAAGATTCTTCAATTAAAAGATAAAATCTCATCAAAATCTGGGGCATCATAACGAATGGCGAAACACTAATTTCTCGTGCTAGTTATTTCAATGTGTCGGACAGCAGTGAAAACAAAATACTGTATAACTATTATTATTAAATATAACTATTGTGCAATTCAACACAAATTTACGTAATTCCTACTAGTTCGTATTCTATTGTTTTATAAGAATAATTAAATTAAACTAATGCATATTGTAGAATACATTGTCAAATTAAGGGGTAAGAGTATCATACTCTTTCAAAAGTACAAGTATTTTCTACTTCGTCTTCCTATTCAAGTTCTGAATCTTCGGACTCGTTCTGAGATTAGAGAATTTGTATTTGGTGTCTCCAATCTGTATGTGGACGGTCAATATCCCATCTTCCAATATTGATTATTGGAATTGAGATAAAATTCGGTATATTACGGAATTAATTTGAGAAAGAAATCAAATTATAATTAATTCGACAGATTCTCGCCAATACATATAAAATTATACAATGTATCTTACTCAGACTATCTTTTCGCAACACATTTCTTTCGCAACACTTCTTGAGAAAATTATAAGGTGAGATGTTTGCAATTTTATTGGAAAACATTTTTTATTACAATAATAAATCATTAAAATAAGTAGCATAGATTTCCTTTAGTAACATTAATTCTTTCCGTATTTAATGCTGTTATCTAAAAAGGGACATGATAAACTAAGAAAAATAAGGAAATAAATATTTATTAATATGCTAAACGAAAAACTTGGGAATTCTTTTTCGATGTTGGTTAGTATAAGATTGTTAATGAATCTTGTATCTACATGTTCTTACAGAGGCATTAAAATGTATTGAATCTCTCACAACTGTAGACTTGTTAACACGAGAAAGAAGAGGAAAGTTTTACAGATAGGACTATAGGCCCACGTATCATCTAATCTACGCTGTTTAGTTCATCAGAAGCTATAAATTAAGTCAACCAAAACGGCAAGAACTCAGTACGAATTAAGTTATCATACAGCTAATAGTCGATTTATTGATTCATTTAAGTTAATACAACATCGGTCCCGTGTTTTCGCCAAGTTCTCGATATAAATACATGAGATCTGATAGTACTTAGTTTAGAGCTACCAGAAAACATGTAAATAGCAATGTTATCGATATACAAATCAGCAGTTATCTATATTCTCTAGACGTTTTAATGTAACTGGAAGAACGCCAGATTATAAACAAATAATAATAATAATAATAATAATAATAATAATAATAATAATAATAATAATAATAATAATAATAATAATAATAATAATAATAATAGCTTTATTTTACCTGGCAGAGTTAAGGCCTTGTCTACCACTCAACCAGGTTTAAAAAAAATACAAACAAAAAAAAATAGTCTTAAATCTAAATTACAATATATATAATTACAAGTTATGAATACAATACTATTAATATTTATAATGTATTTTGCTTTACTCTAAATTTAACGAATTAAATATATAATATGTACAAGATATATAAAAAACGAGGAAAATATTAATGACATAGTATAAAATTAAATAAATAGAGAAAAATTAATTATTAGACAACAGGTAACTGTATAAGTGTGACTTAAAGGTGCCAAGTGTGCGGCAACCCCTGCTATCTTGAGGAAGGAGATTCCAGGAGCGGGCAGAGGCTACTGTGAAGGAAGTAGAATAGGAGGAAGTGCTATGAAGAGTAATTGTTAGCAGACTGCTATCTTGTGACCTAGTGTAAATATTGTGGTAAGAGGATAACTTTTCAAATCTGGACGTCAGGTAAGTAGGAATGTAGGAATTCAGAAGCTTGAAAAGTAGTGAAAGAGAGTGCAATTTACGTCTGTCAGTAAGACGGAGCCAAGAAAGGCTATTAAAGTGTTCGGAAATATGATCATAATGGCGGATATTGAAAATGAATCGAACGCAAGCATTATGAACACGCTGCAGTCTCTGCGACAAGTCATAGTTTAGATCATTATATATAATGTCACAATAATCGAAGTGTGGTAACACAAGATTCTGCACAAGAATTTGTTTTAACGAAACTGGGAGAAAATTGTTTTAACGTTTAAGATAATGTAAGATGGAAAAAGTCCTTTTACATATGTGTTTCACTTGTGTTTGCCAGGTTAAATTTGCGTCTAGATGTAGTCCAAGATCTATTACTGAAGAAGAATAAGGGATAATTATATTATTTATAGTAATGTTTGGAAGTGTAGATATGTCAAAGGTTGTATGCAGTCTTTGTTGTCATGCTATCAAGTTATTGTTGAAACTGAAGGATATACAAAGACTTTTATCTGCTAAAATGAGATATCTTCGAAGGACTGCAGGATACACACTACTAGATCATAAAAAAATGAAGACATCTTATAAGAATTACACATGGAATCTTTACAAAACAAAACAAAAACAAAATTTCTGATTATAAGTCAAGCCTGGATGCAACATGTTCATAAAATCGCAGGATATTTAAACAAATGTTAAGCTATCAAACTGCAAGAAGAACAGCCGTCCACTGAAAATACTTTTGGATGGTGTTTCCATTGAGGCCGAAATAGGTCAATAAATGGCCTAAATTCGTGAATGGACTATGATGGTGATTATGCTCTGTGTTGATGCGGATTTACTGAGAAATAAATTTTAATTCATCCTTCTTAGGGTCATCGTTGTAGGAAAAAAACTATTCATAGCCAAGTATAGGTTTTAAACTTGGTCTACTAAGCCCCCCTTAAAACCTCCAGAAATCTGAAATAAAAATCCCAACTCAATCTTAAAGCAGGATTTTAATATTGCCTAAATAATACAGTTAAAGTTAAAAAAAATTGTATTTTCTTCTTCTTCTTTTTCCTCTACGCATGAAAGCTGGCAGCTTGTTGCGTTCATTCATCTCAGGTCCGGGGTATGGTGACGTCCTTCCATCGTAGTTGTGGTCTTCCTAAAGTCCTTTTCTGCTGAGGTGTCCAGTCATGTACTTTCTTTACTAATGTACTGTTATCCATTCTATCTATGTGATCGTTCCAATTTAGTTTTCTATCATTTATCCAGAGGTAGATAGATTCAATTTTACATTCTTCTCTAACGGGGCTGTGAATTTTCTCTCTCAGCGAATTTCCTTAAAACTTTCATTTCGGTTCTTTCATTAACTTTTTTTTTTTCTATTCGGCATTCGCAAAGTAAGCCGGACCGAAATTTTGTATTTTAATATTCTTTTTATAAATAAATATAACTTTAAATAAAAAGTAAATATTTCATTGTTAGTAATTACCAAATAAAATTGTCATTATAATAATACAAACAAGATAAAGATGTTCTTAATAATTATTTTTAAATTATCTTTACTCAGTGTTGTCAAATGCTAAATATTTTACTAAACTTTAAAAATAAAATCTAAATAATTTTATAATCTCATAAATAAAAGTAAACTAAATTGTGATTGGAATTAAAAGCACATATTTCTTAAATGACCTTATATTAAACAGAATTAACCAATATAATTTAAGAATAATTCCATGTGACGTAATAATGAACTTTCTACGTATAACATGTTAAATTTATCATTCCGATGTCAACTTGTATTCTGAGTGGAAGCACGAGTAACTCCTCAAGCAAAATTTAATAATCTCTCCGATTCTAGGATTGAGAAAAGTGCATTTTTATACTTAAACGAAAATAATGAACGATATTTATTTAATAAGAGGAATTTATAAGGTGAAGAATATTACCACCGAAAACACTTCGTCTTCTTGGATATTCAAATTTAAAATAGATTTTAATAACTTTCATCAAGCAATACTTTTTAGGAGTGTTTCCTGTATACTAACCTCTGACCCCTAAGAAGAGAATATATACGTCTACCGCAATTTACCTAAATTAATCCTCGATTCTAACATAAACCCACGTAATTTCTACCTCAATCCGTATAAATCAGTTTTAAAATAAAATTAGTTAATGTGGGTTTTACGTTAACTCTCCAGAACACATTATTTCAGGTTAAGAATCTCAATATAAAAATAACTAGGCCTACTTCCACGCATAAAAGTATTTTCATCTGGTGAATATGACGAATGTTTCAGGGATTTCATTCTATACAACCAACCTCTTCAATAACAACAGACATTCAAAATATGTTTACATGCATAAAGAAATATATTCTGCACATGCTGCCACCCTCTCTTTTGTAAAACAAGGGCTTCTTTTTCACGTCAGCCTTCAAGCTTCAATCCCAATCTTTCTCTTCTCTTTTATCTTTTATTCCGCACCGCTGCTATCTAAAGTTACCAGTCAATAATCATAACTCTGTACAATTCCAGTCAGGGAAAAAATGGCCTTCTAGAATTTTATTTCCAAGATTTACAAAACTCTCACGTTTTTCTGGACACAGCATGTTCTGATAAAGTTTATGTAATTTATATGTCGATAACATTTCAATTTAATAATCTTCTTGGGTACATGGAAATAAATGAAGAGAGTTAGTTTTTATTTAACGACTATTTTATATATTTATCAACTTCCTTAAAATTTAAGATTGCAATTACAGACAGAGTCTTAAATAGTAATAAGGTTAAAAATATAGCATAGCCAAGCACAAAACTTCATTAAATATATGAGGTAAAAAATAAACACAAGAACAGTAGGGCCTATTATTTATCATGGTGAAACGAATTGTATATGACCAATAACACTGAGCAACAAACACGAAACTTTTTTTTTGTCACAGAAAGTAAAATATGTGATTCTGATAGTATTTTATCTCCTGAATTCAAATATGATATCGGTTTTTCTCCATCACGCAAGGTTTCCGAGAGACAGAAATTTATAATTTCAAACACTTTAATATTTTCTACATTCATAACTACACAATAGTCGAACATTCGGACTCGCCTAGAAAGTAATAAATGACGATTTTCTGCTATATTTCGCCTGTGGAGCATCCCTCGTGATGGTCCAATAATCGGTCAGCATATTAGGATACCATTTGCCTTGATATCTCTTTTCCAGCGAAATCTCCAGATGAAAGTGTTCCCCGTGATCATCGCTCAATGGGCAAATGGACGAATAAAGTTTATTAAAAATAATTATTTAAATCCATTAATTGAAATTGAAATAAAAAACCGAATACATATTTGAAAACACGATAAAAACTGCATTAAGTACAACTATTGGTACTCATGAGACAAAAATCATGTTGACCAGTGTAATATCGCGACATTTTAATATCATTATAGAATCCCTGAGTGAGGCTATTGTTGAATCTAATAATAGTTAGCGACGGAATTCAAATACGGTCTTGAAAGTGCCAAACGTTTTGCTCAGAGGTAACTTTCTTAGACTAAGTTGTTTTATGTGGCCTAAATTTACGACACGAGCTGCACGGCTTTTGTTCTTTTCCGAAGGAACCCAAGTCTAGGATTATTATGGCTTAAAAGCCATCAAATCTGGCAATGTATAAACCCAAACATCTTCGAACCAGCGGCCAGTATGGTAAGCTTCAGTCCACGAGGACCGAATATGAAGAGTGGAAAATGTGAATTTTCCAACTATTGCATTTCTTAAGATTAAGAGAAAGGACGGTCGGCCCCAGTACCCATAGTTACCATGTTCTCCTCTTTATCCGAGATTTTTGGGAATTTCCAAAAATGCACGACATTTTCGAAAATTGCGCTTAAAACCTTTAAGATGACTAGGCCTATACATTCATAGCTTTAGTATAATTGATAGTAAATAGTTCTTAATGTAACTGCTGGTCTATTAATTTCATATATTAAATACAATTCGCAGTGTAGATGAACAAAGACTAACTGCGGCAAAAATTAAATTTATGAGACGTGCTGCAGGTTACTCAAGAACGGACCATAAAAGGAATTCTGATATTCTCAAAGAATTATAAACATAATCAATCATGGAATATGTACGAAAATATAGAAACAACTGGAAATCTTACTTAAGAAGAATGAGCAGAACAATAATACAATGTCAAATCTTAAATTACCAGCCACCAGGCAAAATATATTAGGCAGATCCTTCAAACGTTGGATTGAGAGCGTAACAGACCCCTAGGTCTATCACATGAAAAAAAAGAAGAAGAAGAATAAAATATTCGTAATGAAGGGATTGCAATAAAGATTTAAAATGATAGCTGGGGCAATTGTTCAGAAGTTCGAATATTAAAAATCCGGCCATAGTCGATTAATTTTACAATTTGTAAAATTTCTGCTCATGGCTTCCGTTGGTAAATAAGTTCATAAAACTGTGTTTCCGGGACGTTCATTTACATCATTTAACACGTAAAATAATTAAAGTCTGAAATAAGAGATTCGGCTTTTGCTCTTCCCGTATACTTCATGTTCCAGTGTCAACAACATAACATAACAACAACAACTGGATTGGAATCAGTTTGTATAAATATAACGCTGTTAAAACCCAACATTATTGAAATATTTACAATTTAGCAGTAATTTGGACAAATGTCTTACACTTACCTCGGCAGCAGGTTTCCCCGCTAAGGAGACACACTCCAATTCTATTTCTCTATCCTCTGTTGTAACGAGAAAATCACCCTGGACGATTCGTGGAGGCTCTGGCGGAACGAGCACAGTGAGGGATGCGAACTTGGAGCGGATCCCGGGCTCCCCTGAGAGTCCGGGACCCACCTGACACTGATATCTCGCATCGTCATCCAACATTACAGGGAAGATGTCGAGAGAGAAGTCTCCTGCAACAATGAAATATAACTCATATAAAAACAAATGCTATAAGAGTACAAAAATAAATAAAATAAATCGGACTAAACGAGATTTTGTATAAGTGGTCCCGTTGGGGTCAGGATTTTTAAACTGACCCAAACCCTCTGGCGGCACTATGGCCCTGGGGTCGACTCAGCCTCTAACTGAAATGAGTACCAGACGCTTGTTCTGGGGGTAAAGGCGGCCGTCACGCAGGACTGACAATCCGGCTGACATAAAGTGCCGATTGTCTATAAAAAGTGGGAGCCTTAACCTTCCACTACCCCAAGGGCCTCCGGGCCTGTTGTCGGATCACTTTACTTCTCCTTTCAAAAAACGTTAAGGTGAAAATATATAAAACTATTATTCTACCAGTTATATTATATGGATGCGAAACAAGGACTCTTACTTTAAGGGAGGAAAGGAGATTACAAGTATTTGAGAATAAAATTCTTAGGAACATTTTTGGACCAAAGAGAGATGAACAGACAGGTGAATGGAGAAGACTACATAACAATGAACTACATGGTCTTTATAGGAAGCCAGATATAATAAGAACAGTTAAGTCTCGTAGACTGCGATGGGCAGGACATGTTGCGCGTATGGGGAATGAAAGACGTGCATGGAAACTTCTTGTAGGAAAGCCAGAAGGAAAACGCCCAATTGGTAGACCAAGAATGAGGTGGGAGAACAACATTAACTATGATTTGAGGGTAGTAGATTATACAGGGAATGATTGGAAAGCATTAGCTCAGGATAGGGATGTATGGAGACCTTATGTCCGCGCGGCCATGAACCTACGTGTTCGATAGTGCCAGTGAGTAAGTAAGTAACTGGATTGTACATAATTTGCTCCTATATTTCATAATTAGCTATAATACACTTCACACATGGATAATTTGGAGTTCCGATGGGGGGTGAGGGTCAGGATTTTTAAACTGGACTAAATATTCTAATGGCACAATGGCACCAGGATCGACTCAGTTTCTAACAGAAATTGGTAACACATGTCGTTGGGACAAATGTTGCCATCACACAGTGCTAACAAACCGGCTAAATTCACGTCCCGATTGTCACAAATATGAGAGCGTTAACCTCGTACCATCCTACTATCTTTCTTAAGGCCTTTAGTGGAAACAATTTACATAAGTTCTGTCACTGTCTTCAAAACACATACCCTTCAGTTCGATTATTTTTTTTAGTTTACTCTTGGTTAAAGACAAACATAGAATTTACTGTTTACGGAATACCTAGAGAACATTCCATGACGACACCAAACACATGTTCATTTAAACTTTTTTTGTCAGGTAAAAGCAAGACTGATTTTTTTCGACAATATAACATGCCAGGTACTGTGTTGTCATAAAAGCCAGAGATTTTAGTTGACTACATTAAAAATACCTCTTTGTTCGTTTCTGATAAAATTTAATTAGATATTATTCTCACCCTAACATACTTGTATTACCCAGAAAGTGCAGAGTTTAAACGAAGAATATCTACTTCACATATCTTTGTAGATAACATGTTTCTCTTTATTAGTTATAATAGTTAGTCTACAAGAAATAAATATCCTGTCAGGTATTTCAATGAAAGGTTAATACAACAGTATGAATATGCATTGTAAATTTTATGTTTCAATTCTAAGTTTTGAATTTTAAAAATGTATTCTGTGACACTGAGCGAACTCTAATGGGGCCAGATAAACGAATAACAATTCAAATGTATTATTTGAATATAATATTAATAGGAGTAGATATTTTACAATATTTTAAAATAATGTTGCGCGTACGTGGTATGAAAATAGTATTTCCACACACATTTAAAACTTGCAATCACTTCTCAAAACCAGTTTCATGGATTGATGGTATCGTGTATTATATGAAATACTTATGTTCTTGCAAGATCGATGAAGATACAATCACGTATTTGGTTGATATTGTGACCTTTAAATGGTTTAATTCGGTATATTTATTTGTTTCAAAGCAAATTCTTAGTGATTTTGAACATGTTGTAATATATGAATACCTTCCAATAACTAGAATTTCCTTTGAGAAAAACTTGCATAAAATGTTTAGCTTTGTTCAATTCAAATTATGTCAATTTTGCGCTTATTACATTTTACAATAACGATTCTCACTTAAAACAAAAATGAGTTAATAGCTCTTAAGGGAAGACAGCTGTGAAGAAGAGTAAAAATAGTTCATAACAAAAATAATTATACATCTGATTCTAATTCCGTTACTCTATTATTTTTACGGTAATTAAGGGTATATTTAGCTTTAAGAATATATGCATACATCTTAAATCATTAAGTGTGAATTAATTTATAAACAAAACTGCCCTACTGGTGTACCTTTCTCAAGAATTATTTGAGATAGGTCAATGAAATATTTAGGAAACTTTATTCACTGTACGATGAGGCTTCTATAGCATATTTGTTAAAGAGAGTTTTGAAAACTTCAATCTCATATGAAAACAAACATATATTTTTTAAAGTTAAAATTGAATCATAAACTGCACAAATTATTACAGGCACAACTAGAATACGGTTAGGGCAGAATTTTATTGTAATGACTACTTGCAGTTAACATTTTCACTTACATATTTATTGCAGAAAATCTAAAAACTGTACCTTAATATAGATATGCGATTCAATTAATTAAATTAACTTAAACTAAATGCTTTGAAACACATTTGTATCATTTCAAAGCTAAACATATTAATTAAAAATGTAATAATGTTAGGTATTATTATTATTATTATTATTATTATTATTATTATTATTATTAGTATTATTATTACTGAATCTCCAATGATGCGAACCCTATTTCACATTCCGGTATATTAGGGTTTTAGTTACAATACAATTAATTACCGGTATTTACTTTCAATTTAGATTATGCTTAATTTCTAGTATTACATATCAATAATAATGTAATGCAATATGAGTAAATAAATAAATAAATAAATAAATAAATTAATTAATTAACAATCCAAAAACTAACTAAAAGTATTTTAAAAAATATGATAGATAATAACGAGTGACTTCAATGCAAAGCACCAAGCCTGGGATGGTTCCTTAAATGATAGCAAATGTATTAAATTAAATTATTTCAGTAATGCTAATGGCTGCATATACTTAACAACGCGACGGCATCATCAGTTAATTAAGATAAGATATATAATGTTCTGATTACTTATTACATTAACCCCTCATCACAATTAAGGTATTTTTTAATAAAAGTAGACAGAATGTAGGTTTTTACGGCCGGTGTTTTGATTCTCGTTAAATTGGTTTACATGATCGTGATCCAGTTTTGTTGAAACACGAGGTTTTGTCTACTACTGTAGCAGACATCAACAGGAGATTCTGCGTGCTTTCTGTTAACTTTTGAGGATGTCTTCCACAGTAGTAGAAGAAGTTCAACAAAACTGGACCACTACTAATTAACTAGAAAACAAATATAAGAAAACTGGACAGATTATTACATACCCACAAATCCATACACAAATTTATACATCAAAGTACATATCCATTCATGTACTTGCATATTGTTTAATATATTCTTTAATAAAATATATTTTTAGCTTGACATGTGTCATGAGTTATCCTCATTAACTACATGTTTTAATTTACATGACGTGGAGTGTAAAGAATAATTATGAATGAAAAATGCAGTGAGAAGTGTGCACGTGGAAACAGGTGAAGGTCAAAGGATTTCCGGATGTTCCAGACGACGAGAATGTATATTTAGAATGATGTAAAGCCGTCCCAGTTCTGTATCCTGGCATCCAACACTTCAACAAGACATACCGTCGCCACACGTTATACTTCACATTTTTTTTTTCTCTTTTCCTGCTCATAAACATGAAATATTACATTATGTAAAGATACCCAAATACACTACAAACATTTCAAAAAGAAATACATCAGATATAATATTAGAATTTTAGTACTTTTAGTTCCATATATTTAAAGAATAACTCCCCTTATTTTTCCTAAGCTATATCATTATCACCAGCCTCAAGGATTAGGATTTTCGATCTGTTCCTCGCTCTCAGAGAAATTAGTTTGACTATCTTTTCATGAGTCTCCCTCCCTCTTTATATATCTATCACTCCCTCTCCTCTTTAGGTAGGTTTGTATTCTAGGCTCTTCTCGCGAATTCAGGATTCTGGCATCCATAATTCATTATCATAATATTTTTCCTGATATTCCTATATTTTGTTAATTACGTTTAATTTTTCTCTTATTGTATAATTATATTTTTTCTGTTACTGTTCTAAAAAATCCTAAGCTATAATACATATAGCGTAGACCGGAGTACTTGGGATCATTGAATAAACGGATGAGTTTTATATAGTTGTGCTATCTGTCAGAAAGTTAAACTGTTTTTCAACTTAGTGATCAGCACGTAATCATATCTATTGATTACACTGAGCAACAAAAATAAACTTTTTATTTGCCTCAGAAAGAACAATATGTGATTCTGATAGTATTTTTTCTCCTGAATTGAAATATATCAGTTTTCTCCATCACGCAAGGCTTCCAAGAGACAGGCATTTATAATTTCAAACACTTTAATATTTTCTACATTCGTAAGTACACAATATTCGAATATTCAGACTCGCCTAGAAAGTAAGAAATGATGATTTCCTACTATATTTCTCCTGTGGAGCATCCCTCTTGTTGGTCCAATAATAATCGGCCAGGATATTAGGATTCCATTTGCCTTGATATCTCTTTTCCATAGCTGAAATCTCCTGAGTTAGCTCATTTGGTTTTATTATACAATGGACAAATGGACGAAAAAAGTTTATTAAAAAATAATTATTTAAATCCATTAATTGAAATTGAAATAAAAAAACTGTGGGTGATGGAGAAATTCCGAATACATATTTGAAAACACGATAAAAAACTGCATTAAGTACAACTGTTGGTACTCATGAGACAAAAATCATGTTGACCAGTGTTATTTGGTGTACTTCTTTATTCGGATTTGGCGGGAAGACTGCCCTAAATACCGCAACCTGAAATATCTATCGCACTATTCCAGTATTCTGGACGAATGGAATGAAGTCTACAGTGTAATATCAGTTTTAGGTCGTATTCTGGATCCGGTACACCAGATTCTTCCCTCATGATCCACACCGTCATTTATAGGTTGGGCACTTGGCCGCGAAGAGGGACCACAATCCTACAATTGGACCCTTCTGCACTTTTTATTGCTCAAGCTCGTAGTCTTGAGCAAGCACCGTGTTGGGTCTTCCACTAGATCTCCAATATAATATTTTCAATACCTATGGGTATCAACTATACTGTTTTTCATAATGAGATCAGGTGAAGGGTGATATGGAAAGAATGCACAATTAAATTATATGAAGGGGAAGAAGGGAGGATGAGAGTTTGGTGGGGTTAAATTAGGCAAACTGGAAGACACGAAGAAAAAAACGAAAATTTCGGGTATGGCCCACCAGCAATACGCCTCTGGAAATGGAATGATTCTAACCTGGGGTCCCAGTCGCGGCGGCCGCGCGGGCAAGCCATGCGTATATCGACACGGCATTTGGTTTACTAATGTACTTAACCTATTTCCACTTGCGATTGTATGTTGACATTCTATTTCAAAGTCACGTAGCCTTGTTAAAAAGTATGGTTATAATATATCTGTGTTTTTCCTGTTTTCATAGTTCTAATTGTTAAATAAAATTAGTTCAATTGCACTTAAATATAGTTCTAGTACACAATCATTTAAGTGTATATATTATGATTATTTTTATTTTCTATTCACGAAAAAATATCGCACGTACGGCCAAACAGGCCCGTGCTCAACGTAAATGCAAATGTACTGTAGAAGTATATCCGGATGCATTCGTACGGAAATAACTAAATGCAATTGGGAATCATATCACCGGAGTAAAGCGGATCGCCTATGCTGGGGATAAATCTAATTATTGTTATATACATAAAATCATGATAGTATTTGTCGGAAAATGGTAAATAGGCTATAGAATAAGCGCCAATTTTTATGTCAAGGTTTTTTTAAGATCAACTGTTAATTAGAAAGATGATATTGTTAAATCCTTTGACACTTTTTAATTGATAAATGAAAAGCAAAAATATAACGTTTTAAAGTTGCGTGATATACTGATTTAATATGGAATATATATATATATATATATATATATATATATATATATATATATATCCATCCATAGTAATTCTACCCGAGGGCAGGTCTTTTACTGCAATCATAGCATTTTCATGCTATGCTTTGCAGCTTTACTAGGGAATTATAGGTGTGGTAGCTTCCCGTTGCTTTACATAAGTAGATACAAAATAAATAAAAGGAAATTTATATATTTATACTGCCCCATGCATAGAAGGCCCTTGGCCTATCAGCCGGCTTGTGGCCTCATATTAAGAAGTGTTAATCACAGAGATGAATGATCATCAAACCAGTGTAAGGGTGACATGAGGTTAGCACGTCGGGTACTTCGACCATTATACCTGGTTTCCTCAACCTGTTTTATACATTCAGATAAACTGTATCTACAGGATTTTATCAATACTAATAAAATTCATTGCTTAAAACCATTGAGGTGGATAGTCATAAAATAAAAATTAAAGTATGTATATTCCTAGGTAAGCGACGTCGTCCTCAATGTGTAAAAATATATGTATGCTCTCTTTTCCTGAAGGCCTTTTCAGAATATCTATTCCATCATCAGCATGTATATTTCTCAACATATGTAGCGAAGAAATATACCTGCTGATGATGGAATTGATATTCTGAAAGGCCTTCAGGAAAAGAAAGCATACATATATTTTTAAAAATTGAGGACGATGCCACTGACCTAAGAAGATACGTATTTTAATTTTTATTTTATAGGATTTTAATTCACACGTTATTTAGTAAAGAGCAGCAAAAATGTGGCTATAATAATAATAATAATGATAATAATAATAATAATAATAATAATAATAATACTTTATTTATTCTGGCAGAGTTAAGACCATAAAGCCTTCCCTTCCGCTCAACCAGCACAAATACAAATAAATATTTGACAAATATAGATATACACTATACTAATTATAACAGTTAAAGATATAATAAATGTAGCAATGTAAATTTCATGTACAAACAACATTTTATAGGGTAACAACAATAATGATACGATAATAATAATAATAATAATAATAATAACAATAATAATAATATAAATATGATAAATTATATGAGATGAATACAGATAAGAAAACAGATAATCAAATACTAGTAGAAATAGAAGACATAGGCCATTATTCTTCAAAATCAATAGAAAAAAATGCCTTTATGGTCATATACCGTATTCAGTGTAATAATTCCTCAAAAAATATGAGAGGACAAAATTAAGGGGGAGCAGAGGAAGGTTGTTTTGGAAAATGTGACAGACATTTCCCAACCGCGGGGAAAGAGAGATTTCGGGAGGTCACGACGTGGATGGATTCACCAAGATAATAATAATAATAATAATAATAATAATAATAATAATAATAATAATAATAATAATAATAATAATAATAATAATAATAATAATACTTTATTTATTCTGGCAGAGTTAAGGCCATAAGGCCCTCTCTTCCACTCAACCAGCACAAATACAAATAAATATTCGACAATTATAGATATACACTGTACTAATCACCTTGAGAAAAATACAGGCGATAGATGGAACTAAAATTTTCATCATCATCATCATCATTATCATGATTATCATCATTATTATCATCATCATTATCACTATCATTATTATTATTATTATTGTTAATATTATTATTGTTATTAATGGTAGCATAAATGGACTATTGGAGAAGATCTGCTAGGATATCACGGAGAGAGAAAATTAGAAAAGAAAAAGAGAACATGAATGTACAAAACTCAATTTTATAATTTATCCAAGAAAAGAAACTAAAATGATACGGGCATATTAGACGAATGGAGGATGAAAGATTACCGAAGAAAATAATGAAATGGACGCCATCAGAAACGAGAAGAAGAGGACGACCAAATCTCACGTGGATCCAGGGATTAGAGAAACTTTGAAGGACTGGGAAATAGAGGAAGAAATGTGTTATAATAGAGACGAATGAAAGAAAATTATAGAGCGAAATTGAGGACAAATCATTGGTGCCGGAAAAATGTATAACATCATTAAAACCAGAAATATATTATTATTATTATCATCATTATTATTATCATCATCATCATCATTATTATTTATTCCAATTAACCGTTCAAGATATAATGGAATTTGAAATATACATTTATAAATCGTGAATCCCTATCTTAAAATACATCAATGTTGACATAGTCTATTGTTTTGGATGAAGTTAATTAAAGAGTAGAATGAAAATATCAATAATGAGACAGAACCACAACCATCGCTTGGGTCTACACAAACTGTTTGTTAATTCAATTAATGCACATATGTGTGGTTAGAGTGTTGGTCGCATTCCAAACAGAGCGGATTAAACATCGGTATGTCAAGAAATATAACGAGAATATCGGTTTTAAAACGCCAATAAGCCTAGGCCTATATTGATTTTTTAAAGGAGACTTTAATGCCCATTTTATTTAAAGAATTTATTTCATTAAGTTATTATTATTCATATAATTTGACCTCTTTCTCACACGCAGAACTACGTTATACAATAGAAATGGAAAGTTGGTAATAAAATAGCGAATTTTTGAAGAAGTGGCTGAATTCAAATATCTACAAGCAACAATTATAACCAGGAATGAGGTGGAACAAGAAATTAAATACAGACTCAAACGCATGTTATTATGTATGCTATTACAGGAATTCTAATCACCCCAGTTTCTCTTAAAAAAACATCAAACTAAACATTTATAAAATGTTATTCTCTCGATTATATGGATGTCAAACACGGACTCTTATTTTAAGGGAAGAGAAAACAATTAGGATTATTTGAGAATAAAAGTTCTTAGGGATATTTTTGAGCCAAAGAGAAACGAACAGACACGTGAATGGAGAAGACTTCATAACATTGAGCTATATTATCTTCAAGGATAACCAAATGTAATAAGAAGAGTTAAGTGTCATTGACTGCGATAGACAGGACATGTGGCGCGAATGGTGAATGAAAGATGGGCATGGAAACTAGTGGAATTAAAACCAGAGGGAAACCGTCCAATATGTAGGCCAAGAATGAGATGAGAGAACAATATTAATCATGATTTGAGGGTGCTGAAGTTTACAGGAAATGACTGGAAAACATTAGCTCAGGAAAAGAATGCATTAAAGAGCGGTTGTTCTTGCGTCCCAATGTAACTCCGATTTGGATAATATCAGTGCGTTAGTTATTTAGTCCCTATGTAACCTATATGATACATGAAATGTCTCATTTTGTAAAAAGCTCAAGATTGCTGTGATTGATTTCACCATGATGTTACATAACCTTTCTTCACGCTCATGTAGGCCTATTCATTCATTTTTAAATGTTAAGATTATGAGGCAGTACTTACAAATAGTAAACCTTAATAAAAATATACTGTATTATAAATAATAAACAGTCAATGCTCATTAACACTTCCCTCAATTTGGTATGTAACAATTCCTTTTTTAAAAAAATTGCTAATTATATAACACAAAAACAAATTTATAACTCTCCAAATTAGTTTTTGGCTCACATAAAGACACCCAAATTTTGAGCTCAGGATCAATTTTTTAAACTATTTAAGGAATTTACTGTTTTAAAAATATTATTCATAATTTATTAGTGGTGAAATATCAGACGACAAGAAGGATATCTTGTTTCGTAGGAAATCATCAAATTAAAAAAAATGTGTTATTAAGTTTTAATTTAAGTTTAATAAAATAGGGATAAGCTTATTTATACATTTTTATAAGTAATTTATGATTAATATAAAATTATGGAATATTCACTGTTTTCACCAGTTTTGAATCCTGCCGATGATGGGACAAGTCCCGAAAGCGCTACAGTTAAATGATTAATTAAGTTGAGGAGACGGACCTTTCAGGTGAATATTCCATAATTTTATATTAATTTTGAATAACACCTCAAGGGAACACATCATGAATCTTATAAAAGTAATTTATGTTCTTACAGTGTTACGACCAGGCCTACTTTGCGCTCCTAAATTTCATTAAAGGAGACGAAATTTTATTTCATAATTCCACTTGAAGGAATGAAGAGGATACTTGGGTAATGGAAAATTATAATGAAATGTGGTATCTCAGTAAAGAGATAAATATAACAGCGCTAATATTTTCACGGTTGATCAGATTTTAATATAATATTCCGAAAATAAACTATTAACAATCTAGGAAATCGCTATCTAACCAAGTGAACTAAGAATATTAGGTCTATTTAGATCTGTTCTCCTTTAAAAATAAACGTTGTATTCTTACGTTCTCAATTGCATTTATAACCTTTTCGACGGGCTAATTTATGGCATATATAATATTTTATTTTTTTTATTTTTATATTATCAAAACAAATATTGTATCTTATACATGCTATGCTCATGATTAAATTGAAAGTAGGTATGGGTAATTTACGGTAAATTGAAGTAAAACTTTATTTAGTATATTCTTAATTGTAAGTTATAATTATTGGAATAAAGGCTATTTTTGTCTTCTTCTTCTGCACTTCCTGGTTTAGACATTAATTGCCTGTTCCGTCTTCACTAATATATCTAAGACCATCTCTTCCGAGGATGTCCGACATCTCTTCTTCCTCTCGGAAAATAATGTAAGATTTTATTTGGTAATTACTTCTTTTCATTCTTTCTACATGTTCTTTACACTGAATCTTGTTGTTAAATATATTTTCTTTCATGGAGTAGATTTGCAGTTCTTCACGGATATCCTCGTTTCTTATCTGGTCCATTCTAGTGCATCCTTTTACTCTTCTTCAAAAAATCATCTCGGCTCGAGTGTTTCTTCCATAAAATGTCATTACTTTTGTTTTACTTACTGAAATGCTATTTTTTGTTATCCACTCTATTTCACGCGCATAAATTCAGGTTTGTAAAATGCTGTTAATCGCCATCTTAATTGCAATTATCCTGGCGGCCATATTGTACCTGAATTTATGTAACCCAATCATCTGCTCTGAGGTTTTTATCCTTACTATCCTAATGTTCCTCTGAACTTAAAACTACCTCTTCACATTAGTATCCCTTCTCGTTTTGTTATTTTATAAGATACCCTCCTTCAGATCCAACGACATGCTATATTTTCGGTGGTCATGGTTTTGTTTGTTTTCATCTTTTGCCTATTGTTGTTTATTCGGGTTTGCGTGGATTCATTTTCCACGCCCTTTTGAGAGTTCACGAAAGTAGACAAATGTTTTGACAGAAGTTGGGACGACAAAGAGTCCTTATAATGCATAATAGGATGCAATTCCAGAATTGAGTCGATGTGCACCTCATTCCTATTTATAACTATTGTTCCTAGGTATTTGAATTCAGCCATTTCTTCAAAATTTACCTAATTTGTTATTAACTGTCCATATCCATTATATAATGTATTTCTCTGTGCGACCACCTAATATTTTTTAATTCTTCCTAGGATTTTCTAAATTTGAAGAAATATAAGACATTTTAAAATAAGTAACAAAGAATTCTATAGATTTCATATGCATGGAAGGAAAAATCAAGCTATTCAAAACATATAATAGAGGCAGGTTACAAATCGATTTAATTAACTAATTACCAGCACTATCGATAATACATAGATGAGGCAACAACTATATATAACATAAGTATTTTGTCAGAAATGTTCCAAAAAAAAAAAGCCTGAATAAAAAACAAACTATCTGAGAATATAACAATTGACCATAACCCCTCAGGCCTACATATAATAATCACAAAAAGAAATAATAATCAACAGAACGCTGAAGATGGTTACCGGTAACAATCCAAAAAAACCTACAAAGAGTAAAAAGAATGAGGAAAACTGAGTTTATCAGACAAATGCTATTTTGTAATCAGTGAGTTCATGACATAGAAAGTTGGAATCGAATCAAAGTCCCTTAGAGACACAGGGAAGCATATAATCGCATGGATTAACCGGTGCAGCAGTTATTAATAATAAAAATGAGAAAAGCTCTATGCTCCAGTTTGTCCTTTTTCATAGTCAACGGAAGGCATCTCATGTGGAATTCCTAATGGACGAAAAAATGTCGCCAGCTTTCTGGCTTCTACTCTGAGTAAAAAAAAAAGTCTCATCCCCAGTCCACACATTAAACACACGTTATATCCATTTCGCAGAATCTCGCTCAATGCAGAAGTTATTCAGTGGCGGCTCTGCAAATAATCCTTCTGTTGTAAGAACGACAAAAGGTTTAATATGCAAGCGACGGTTTAACAATAGTCACACCAAACTCAAAAGATAGGTAAATATCCCATATCGAGATCCCAGATGAAGCCCGTATTATTGAAAGTCTGTGATACAAGGAACAGACCTGTTGTACAATCACAAGGACTCATTAAATTAAATGGACTGCATGAGTATGGAGAAATATAATATATAAAAATCAATGTTTGTTTGTTTGTTTGTATTTTATGCGCTGCCATCATTCGATTGTGATGGGGCTTTTTGCAAAATGTTCAGCAGTTTCCCGGGAAGGTTTTAGGCTACAAGAGAGTTGTAATACTCAACGCCTTCACCCTTAAAAATCACCATTTGTTCTGAAAAGTGGAAAAAGTAGCTTTTTGGACGCCAAAATGGCTTACGCTGCCTAAACCATAAGGAATACGCCAAATTATTGTACACAGAATTAAATATCTCAAAAACTCTACAAAAAAGTGTAGGACAGCATATGTTTATCATTGGCGGATAATTCACAATACCAATTGCATTTCATTGATGCCAAGGGTAACGAGATAAGTAAATTATCACGCAAGCGTAGCAGTGCAAGGCGGGCATTCTTTTACGAATAACTCCACAACAACGAATTTCACCTTTTAGCTCAATAATGCCAAGAAGATTGGGAATGTATATTCCCGGGTTACGCCGGGTAATCAGCACTGGGCATCTAAAAATAATTATGATATAGGCTAAATTTTCCTTTCACTTTATTCAAGTAAATATAAAAACACTAATTTTCATTTATTTAGGCGTAGCAGCGCACTCCGAGTATTAGCTAGTAGTAGAATAAAAAATTCACTAGGGGAAAACGGGAGACATTCCTGGTCTGGCTCCGATTCGTGCATCACGAATCCCGCCCACTTTGAGTGACCGAGAAGCGAACTCGAGATTCAGAGATGGAGAAATAGTGTCTAACTACTTGCAATATATATCCGCATGTAAAGTACTGGTACGTAGAGCAGTCATTTAATTTTCATTCGTGATTTATCAAATAATTCACATATTATTTCTATTTTAAACCAGTAAATACAAGTCAGAGAAATAACATATTTTCTTCAAAATGTTTATAACCTACAGGTTGTCATCGAATATTTGTACAACAGGTAAGCTTCTCCATGTCCATTGTGGCAGCTAATAAATAATGTGTGAAAAATTAAAACCATTTATATAGTTTAAAATATATGATTTATTTATTTAAACCATTGTTCTGACATTTTGTGTAACAATATTATCTGTCTTCTTGCTTTCGAATAAATCTGCCCATTTGTCCCATTTCAAATTTTCTGGAGTGCATTACATTTTCCCAGGTGATACTAAGAAAAAATAATTAATACATAAGATGATTTCTCTCGCGTTTTCTTATCTGCAGTATCAGCATTTTTTTTGTTAATTTGAATGTGAATAAAATATTTACAGTCACATTTACTATTTTAAGTCTATCATGTTTGTCTTCCCTATGGGTATCCACTCATGGTAGCAAAGTCTTTCCAATATGCACTCTTCCGATATGTATATAACCATATCTATCTTTCAATTGATCCCAGATGTCTTGTGGTTACCATGCTTCTGTTCTAATTCCGAAGTTTCCAGGTTAAAACCCGGATGGATCCACGGATTTTTTTTGTTGAAATTTAACAATCACGAGAATGCCTTCCTTCAGATGAAGTTTACATTTGTGGATCCTATTTCGTTCAATAATAAAGTTGCCTACATCGAGCGAAATGCATAGTAAATGGAATTTGTTCAGTGAGAGCAGAGAAAATACAAACAGATGGCAGAGAAGGGACAAACACTGTGGTCCGGATATATTGATTACGCCTCGGTCACACTTTATTTTGTTAGATGTAATAATGTTTGAGGCTTCATCATAAGCCTCTCCAGGCAGGAGGATACTAGTTCAATACACGCTCATTCCACGTGGAATTTGCGGTAAACCGAATTGTGCCTCAACAGTTCTCTCGCTTAATCAGATATTACCAAACTCTCTACCAAACCCTCATACCTTCTAACATACATGTCTACGTTAATAATAGCACAACATTAATAACATTCTCTCTCTCGCTTCCCCCCCCTCTCTATTTGTGTGTGTGTAGGCCTATATGTGTGTATATATATATATATATATATATATATATATATATATCATCAACATCAAGACATCAAGGCTTAGGCCCTCTGGCCCGTTCCGACTTCAAGACATTTGGACTTTCCATCTAGGAAATGGTCAAGGAAGATCCTGTGGTCTGTAGTTTAAAATCATTTTAGAAGGTCTATCATCTGGCAATAGATATATATATATATATATATATATATATATATATAAAATGTTGCAAAAATGAATTTATTACAGATTCAACATTCTTACATATAGATACAAATTCTATGCTTAAATGACCTACTTTCTCTCTTCATATAGAGCCATCGTTGAGCAATTAATTTTTGGTTTCATGAAAAAATGCCCTTACTCCAGGATAGAAGGGCCTTTTAGGAGTGACTTTGTCAATTAGCTGTATTGGACAAAGAGCTTTTTAGCAATGACCAATTCACAAACACACACACACACACACGCATATACCGAGTTCTCGCGACATCTAGTAATAATTGAGAATATAATACATATATAAGAAAAATAAGTGTTTGAATTGGATTCGCCTGGTCGTGTAATGGATAACATGCTGAGGTACAGACTCAGAGTTGGTTCGAATCCCGTAAAAAAATGTTGTGGAAAAAAAGTTAAATTTACTCCTGTAAATATAATTATAAACTGAACTTTTAATCATTTAGGATTTATTGATAATCCTGTAAATAGAGGATATCATTGAATAAATAAGGCATGTATTTTTCTTATCTTACCATATTAAGCTTGCATTGCTCAATGTTAAATATTTAATTATATCATCGATAAAGCGTCACTGCTATAAAGTAAAAATATTCTCTTTAATTTGCTTACTTGTTATAGTCAGCTACTAGATGGCAGTGAAAACAGAGTTCTCGCGACATCTAGTAATAATGGAGAATATAATACATATACTCGTATAAGAAAAATAAGTGTTTGAATTGGATTCGCCTGGTGGTGTAATGGATAACACGCTGAGATACAGACTCAGAGTTCCGGGTTCGAATCCCGTCCAGGCATTTATTTTTCTTATCATACCATATTATATATATATATATATATATATATATATATATAACAGGAGTTTAGCTCTAGATCACGCAAGGGCACAGAGAAACTTCTCGTATGATAGATCAGGGAGGGCCACCTCCAAGAAAACATGAACATTTAAAACAAAACACACTCATTCATTCTTACTGAAGTTAAACATCTCAAACTAAAGAAGAAACCTAATCACATAAACTTTAGATGTAATGTTATTACTACATTTTTGTTATGTTACGCTACGTCTATATTACGTATCTTTTTAAGAGTTATTTTACGAAATAAACTAACTCGCTGGCACTATCGAACCCGTAGCTTCATGGCCGCACCGACATAAAATCTCCATACATCCCTACCTGAGCTAACGTCTTCGAATCATTCCCTCTATACTTTACCTCCATCAAGTGCATTGATAATGTTATTTTCTCAGTTTACGAAATAAAGTGGTAAATTTGATGTTCGGAAAGTAAAACTTCTGTACAAATTTTGAAATTATTATGAAAAGAGAACACTGAATAAAACATAAGCTTGTTTTCTTAATGTATCGTATTAAGATTATACCGTACCGAAATAAGCAATGAAGCAAGTATTTTAAAAATTATTAATTTGTATTTTAATGATTTTGCTTAATAATTAATTTTTCGATAACATTATTTTGATAATTTTCTTGGAATGTATATTTCATTATTAATATTCTAATGATTAATTTTTATCATAAGTAATGCCACGAGTGATTTCTAAATTATCGATAAATTCACGATGTCACGAAGTGACGAGCGAATTTATCTAGAGAATTTGGAAATCAAGAGCAGCATTTGTTAGGAGTATCTAACGAATAAAATTAATATGTTTAATCACAAATTATTATTTAAATATAGTTATTTTAAAATATTTATATATTTAATGTAAACGGCGATGTTTGAAAACAAATGAGAAACGTTTATTATGCTTCATTAGTTCATCACTGCAACCAGATCATATTATTTGTTAACAAAGGATCGCAATATTGTAAGAATGCACCCTAGTGAAGAAAAAATGAAACACGTCAAACTGTTTATAACCAAAATTATAGGTTAATAATTAATTTCTGATGTCCTATGATGTAAATATGTGAATTATATTTTTCTGGAACGTAAACACCTGGGATATAATACGTTTAAAAGAGTGTGAACAGTGTTTTTTTTGTGGTATAATAAATTGCTACAAATGTTTTTCTATTATATCTCGCAAGCAGCATCCGGTTACATTCGTGCACTCTATGTACAATCTAGGAGCCACTTGCATTCTAGGATTCTTACATCTTAATATATAAATTATTATATTCAATGTATTTCTTATAGAGTATCACTGTAAAATAATGTTCTGACCTACGTATTCAGAATGTCAAGAAGGAGGAGTTTGCTTTTAATACGATGAAATTAAATTGATAAAATCGAGGTGAAAAAGACTGTAATTGGGATTAAATAGAAATATTGATAAAATTCCCTTTCACCCTTACTTTTCCATTAAAGATACCTTTGGGTTTATGGTACTAATTATAGTTCTATCAATTTTAACCCTAAAAGAACCTTATGTTTTGGGTGATCCAGACAACTTTACTCCCGCTAATCCCTTAGTATATCAAAATGCATTGAAATGTTATTGGTCATTGACTCTCATTTGGGGCATGAGTTAAATAGTCAATGCAAAATCATATAGAATGTGGCCATTAAAAATGGAAAACATTTTATCTTTAACAGCTAACTTATAAGAAGCAAGAGGAGATTTATACATCGTAAGGCCCCATACTAATATAATACTTATAAATCAAAACTGTCTAATTGGTTTTATTTTAAAACAGAAAGTAAGGAAGAATGCTCAAATAGATATTCCAAATGGTTCTCAGTAGTAATTTTAAAACTTTATATTAAAATAATTAAGCTTATTCTAATTTGACAACATTTTGCATGATGGTGTCGGCGCTCCTATTTATGCAATAATTTAGAGCTGAGTTTTCAGCGCAATTAGGAGCAAAAAATAAACCTCATAATAATCTCTTACTGCTGTGCTAATGTTGTCGTTTCTTGGCTGTATTGTTGATGTAGACCTAAATAACTGCCAACGTTTACATTTTCTGGCAAGAAATTCGCATTTTGAGCCATCCAAATACCATTGTTATGTTAAATTTCTTCACTGTTACAAAAAAAAATTCACTGAACAAACATACAGATGAGCTTATTATTTCATGGTTTTACAGTCATAGACACGGAATTTGATCGTTCTTATGGAGAATATTTTTTCTACGTGTAAGTTCCGTCCATGCGACTGCCTGATGTACAAGAATACGACAGAGAGAATATACTTTCATCACCATATTCCTTTGTTCCTAATTAAAGCATCGGGACTTACTGATACTCTTCCATTTTATTCTACAGTCCCTAACCATTTTAGTGAAAACGACCGATTACGTCAAATTTGTTTATGGGCGTAGTGAACCCATATGCACTGATGCACAGCACATTATCTCATAAGATAAAAATTAAAAATTAAAATGTACCTGTTGGCAGGAGCCACCAACCTCAACTTTGTTAAAATTATGTATATAAAATATTAAATGTAGGCCTTTCGGAAGTTAACTTCCATCATCAGCAAGACGAGTATGCGCTACTAGTAGTTAAGGCGCTATAGACGTTGCAGGTCCTAAGTTCCTTCTGGAGACGCATCAGGACCTGCAACGTCAAGAGCGTCTTAACTATTAGTAGCGCATATTCGTCCTGCTGATGATGGAAGTTATCTTCCGAAAGGCCTACAGTTAATATTTTATATACATCATTTTAACAAAGTTGAGGACGACGGCATCTGCCAACAGGTACATTTTAATTTTTATCTTATGACTATTCACCTCAACGGAATTTGATATGAATTTTATTAGTATTGATATTATCTCAGTTAAACATTACTCCCCTCCATTTCAAAGCAGAGCTGCCAACGTTGTGAGGCATGTTGGAAAACGTTCACCAATATAGCCGGTGTAATGGTATCAACCGCGTGTCTAATGCGCTGTTTCAAATCTGCAAGATCTCGAACCTTGGTTCGATACACAAGTGATTTGATGTAGCCCAACGCAAATAAATTGAGTAAGGTTAAGTCTGGAGAATGTCGTGCCCACGTGCGTTATAATCCTCTGCCTACCCATCTTCCTGCAAATGTTTCATTCAAG
This sequence comes from Diploptera punctata, assembly GCA_030220185.1. Classification (NCBI taxonomy): domain Eukaryota; kingdom Metazoa; phylum Arthropoda; class Insecta; order Blattodea; family Blaberidae; genus Diploptera; species Diploptera punctata. The sequence continues at coordinate 1,847,606 of JASPKZ010000831.1, forward strand.
AAATCACGAACAAGACTTGCAAAATGTGACGTTGCCCCAACTTGTTGAAACACAACGATTTCAAGAACACTATCTTCCTGTAATTGTGGCATCAAAAACTGTTCCAACATGTCCAGATATGAGTTACCCGTTAGTGTTGGCTCCTGAAATATAAAGGGGCTATAGATTCGCGGTTGTTGAAGGTCTAACCACACATTCATTATTGGCGAATTTCTTGTCCAGTCAAAGGTTGCATTAGGCTGTTCATCTGCCCAAATTCTGTAATTGTGTTTGTTGACAAAACCACAAGTGTGAAATGTTGCCTCATAGCTAAATAAGATGTTCTTCATTACATTTTGATTTTCTGCACTCTCAACTAGATCGTAGCACATTGCTTGGCGTGCAGCACAATCTTCAACCTCATGAATGTGCAGGACGTGAACACGATACGCACGTTTGTGCAAAGTAAAGTGTAAAATCTTCCAAACAGTGGATTGTGGAAGCTCAAGATCACGGCTGAGTCGGCGAGTTGGTGCACGAGGGCTTCTTCAATCCGTTGCACGATGACTGCAGGTACAGATGGCCTGCTTGAACGAGCCATCATTAACACTCCCTGTGCGATTAAATTTGTTGACAAGCTGACGTAAGATCGCATTTGTGGGCCAGGTTTCCTAAATCGTCGTGTGAAATCCGCTCTCATGGCATCATACGTGAGTCCTCCATAACGGGCACGGATCACGGCAATCCTCTCTTTAACCGTGAACATTCTCAATACCTAAAACGAAAACACGATATATTTGCATTTTCACTAAAATGGATAGGGACTTTACGTTCATCCTGGTATCTTGCCAAAGTCTTCACCTCATTGCAACTTTTAGCTGTCGAATTTAACTTATTTTAATTTTCTTCTTCCAAGTTAGTTTACAATTTATTTTACTATCTTCCTTACTAAAAATAGCAAAATTTTCACTTTTTCTTTTCACTATTAATGAAGATAACCCAATTATAGGCCATGAATGATATGGGGAATAATATTAATAATGATTTGAGGGAAGTAGATTATACAGGGGATAATTAGAAAATATTAGCACAGGATAGGGATGTATTGAGAGTTTATGTCCGCGCGGTCGTGAACCTACGGGTTCGATAGCGCCAATGAGTTAGTTAGTTTCACAAAATGCTACCAGCGCTGTCGCTTTTATTTCGCATTAATTTTATTTCCGAGTTTCATAAATAATACTTTCTAAATTGCCAGTAAATTATGTAAGTTGGTAGGAATCTGAATAAACAAATAAACAAATATAATACCTAAAATTGTATTAATTTATTATTTGTATGAGTTTTTAAATGACAAATTAATTATTGACGTTAATTTTCTTTTATTTTGCCTTATAAAATATTTGTATTTTTTGAAATTCCTCAATCTAAGATTTTCTCGTTACATGCAACACAAAAAAACAATAACTACCACTATTACTATTATACGTATCTAATCTTAGAGTGATCCTAACATAAATAAACCAATTGTATCCTTCCGCCATTCGCGCCACAATTACTGTCACATTGACAAGGAGCACGTGTGAAGTTAGTAAGACATGCGATCGTTGAATCGGGTAGATTACAAGAAAGCTGGCGAGATTCTTTACTGAACCTGTGGAATACATTAAAAATAACTGTTTTTTTGCCACTAATCAAAGGTTTGTGTTTTAAAAATTTAGGTGGCGGATTCCATACCATCAGCCAATTTGTTGCATCAGAATCGACTGAAGCATTACCTAAAGCATCATCCATAAGTAATAAACTATTTTAAGTTGTAATTATTGATCAGGTATATTTCAGAATATATGTTTTGGATATTATTATCTTCATTCAAGAAGGATAAAAAGTATATTCAGAAAACATACTTTTTAATTTAATGAAAGGAATTACTTTTTCGCGTACTTTAGCTTCTACATCGTATGTCGGTGTCCATAACCAATGAAAAGCGAGCAGAGGTCACATGTTTTTGATTTGATGAGGATCACTTTAAGAGCGGATAGCCTTCAGTACAATCACTATGTTTTATCTGTAATATTACTGCTCTAGCAGCACCACCATCACCACTTGTACTAGAATTGTTACTAATATTAATATAAATTTAAATTATCTGAAATAATTATTTTTAAAATTTAATTTCAGACGTCAATGCGTAGTTGGTGGATTCTCAAGTTTCTATTCCGGCGATTCTGAATTCGATTCCCTGCGTAGTAAAGGATTTTAAATGTCAGTCTTTGGTTTCTGTGTGTGCTCTACACTTATGCCAAATAGGAAAAAAGTTAAAAGGTTAACAATGTCAAAATAATGCTGTAAACGAAGAAAAAATAAAATACTCCTAATCGAAATTAAATTCTTTATAATTACGAAAACGTTGTTTTGAAATGAAATTGAAAGTATAGGTATTTGTAAAAAAAAATATAACTTCTATAAAAAATCACTACAGAAGTTAAATTCCTGAAATTCCACTTTTTTTTCATGAGAAGTAGGGCGGAGCGAACAATTCTCCAATTTGAAGGAATATCTGGAGACCAGCTGCGTTGGAGCTATTACTACCCTTTGACGTTATAGGTCCCCGAGCGATCATCTATCAAGGAAAAATTCCAAGACCTGGTCAACATGGCCGGTCGTTCTTATGATTTCTAAGCCGCCGGCCGGACGCTCGATATTGCACCATCAAAACCTTAAACTCCAGGCTATATACTCCACTCCAGTACTACAGTCTGTTCCATATTACTCTTCAACATTCCTTCAATAAAATACACTTTGAAATAAAGAATATCAAAATCATATATTCATTCTGTTTATGCTATTAACACAAGTCTTGTAACACTTATTGATAAAAGAGAATTATAACTAACTTATTTACTGGTACTATCGAACCCATAGGTTCATGGCAGCTCGGGCGTAAGCTCTCCATACATCCCCATCCTGAGCTAATGTTTTCCAATCATCCCCTGTATAATCAACTTCCCTCAAATCACGGTTAATGTTATTCTTCTGTCTCATTATTTGCCTACCTACTCGGTGCTTTCCCTCTGGTTTTACTTCAAGGAGTTTCCATGCCCCTTCATTCATTCCCCATTCGTGCCACATGTTTTGAACATCGCAGTCTACGAGACTTAACTGTTTCCTCATGAGGTCTTCTCTATTCGCCTCTCTGTTCACCTCTCTTTGGCCCAAAATTTTTTTCTAAGAACTTTATTCTGAAATACTCATATTCTTTTTTCCTCCCTTAAAGTAAGACGGGTCCTCGTTTCGCATCCATCGTATAATATAACTGGGAGAATAACAGTTTTATATATTTTCAGTTTAATTCTTTATTTAGAGAAAGAGTTCGTGTAATTCACAATACCATGTATTTCCAGAATTTAGTCTACATTTAATTTTTCGTGCATCTCATTCTTGTTTACAAGTTATACAGTCTACTACGTAATTTTTTATTTGAATATTGGCATTATTTTCGTTTTAAAACAATTTTTACGAAAGAAGATAAATTTACTGTCAACCCTTATGGTCTCGAAGAAACGTCATTGTCCCGGGTTTGACCCCCGGTCAGGATAAGAATACTAGGCAGTTTGTTTAGGTAGTTTTTTTTTATCTTATGAGAAATGTTGAAGCCAACAAGCTGTTTAGCAATAGAAATGGATTGTTGGACGTGATCGACAAGAATTTCAAGAGGGATAAGGTCAGAAATAGCACAATAAGGAAAATTATGCAAGTTGAAAAAAAAAACATTAGGAAAAATAGAAGAAAAACGTTTGAAATGGTATGGACACCTCATAAGAATGGAAGAAGAGAGAATGCCAAAGAAGATCCTTAATTGGAAAGCTAATGGAAAAAGTGGAAGAGGCAGGCCTAGAGAACGATGGATGGATGGAGTGAAGAGAAGTATGGAAGCTAGAGATTTGAGGGAAGAAGATGCTTTAGACAGGAACCTCTGGCGACAAATGACTTTGGGTTGAGGAATAAAAAAATATTATTATTATTATTATTATTATTATTATTATTATTATTATTATTATTATTTAGACGCTCAACTAGACATTCTAAATTGGAAGAAATCAGAATCATCGAAAAACAAATGAAAGTCCAAAATTCAATATTAGATCTTGTGAGATATAGACAGCTAGAATGATATGGCCATATACGTAGATTGACAGAGATAAGATTACCTAGAAAAACTTTGGAATGTATTCCATCTGGGAAATGAAAGAGATGTCGACCTATATTTAATTGGATGGATGATAAAGAAAAGGTATGAGGGAGATAGGTCTGGAAGAATTGAAATGGGAAGATGGAGAAGAATGGAGAAATAAGGTAAACATTATAAATATTTCCGGTTTTCACAATGTTGACACATTTTTCCGACACCAATGATTTGTCTTCAATTTCGTTTTAAAATTTTCCTCCATTCGTCTCTATTATAACACAGTTCGTCCTCTATTTCCCAGTCCTTGAAAGTATCTCCAATCCCTTGGATCCACCTGAGATTTGGTCGTCCTTTCGTTCTCGTTCCTGATGGTGTCGATTCCTTTTTTTTTTTTCATTTAATCTTCCATTCGCTTAATATGACCGTACCATTTTAGTTGTTTTTCTTGGATAAATTCTAAAATCGAGTTTTTAAATAATAATAATAATATTGTTATTATTATTATTGTACAAACTTGGAACTTGGTAAAATTATTGATTTGATGAAAAGAGGCCAACATCATCCGTTTGCAACATATTGGATTCAACATTACCTAGAATCTATAGGATATACAGCCTATTTTTCCAGCATGAAATTATTGCTACGGATAATATGCTAAATATTGTTATATCTTAAAAAGGCTATTTGATTTTGTTGAAAATTTTATTAAATTGTATGATTAAATGATGCGTTGTTAAGACAGGTATATAAAAACCCTCATTTTTTTCCCCTAGCTATGAATTCGTTGTTCAAAATACCTCAACAAATTTTGAGAATCCAAGGCAAAATTATATTATCGAATAAGTCCTTTTATCTTACTTGAAAAGGCACTATACTCAATTACATGTGAAAAATTAATTTCATTAAAACTAAGAATATGTCTATTTTTATGGATCATGATTTGAGGAACGGACGAAGGATTGTGGTATTAAGCAGAAAGAACTTCATTCACAGATGGTAACACCTACTTTCCTTTTTTGTCGACGGCTAGAATTGTGAAGCGACGGAACAATGCCCAGAAATTTCGATTTATAGATGAGAACATCAGAATTCATCTGATCGAAAATAATTCGAAAAGGGACGACAACTAAAGCGCTATCCATCATTAAGCAGAATTTATGGAAATATTAGTTCCATACAAAATGCAGAATTCAATCATAGAAGAACGATTTTATTTTATTCTTTCCTCCTACGAATTGTCATCCAATCAGAAGCTTCAACTGACACTGCGGTTAGTATAAATCGCCCATTTACTCATTAATTAAAAAAACTATTCGTCTAGTTCACGTTTTAGATAATTAATAACCAACATTGTCAGAATGCATCGTAAATTGCTTAATTAATAGGTGAAAAATGTGAAGATTTTTTTTACAAAGAGTTCAAGTTTGAAACCTGCAAAAAATGTAGAGTAAATTAATTAACCATCCATTAATTTTTAGATCGTTTAAACAATCAGCTTCAAAATTTGCATACTTGCAGTCATATAAACGAGTGAGAAATGAGGAGAGGTCGAGTGACTGGATCAGAAAATAAAACACAGTAAAACTCTTCTAAAATAGATTTGACGAGCAGTGACGGCTCCAGGAAAAAAAATTATCTGAAATAACGAGGACAGTTGAATAAAAGGGCAAATTTGTTCTTTTTCATGCACAAAATTATTTTGTGAATGGTTTGATCTTCTCAAACTATTTTTTTTCTATATCTTCCTATCCTCAAAATACATTTATGCTAATTTTACGGCTTTTAATATTCGAGTCTAGAACAATCAGTATTCAAATGTATTGATCATTCAATAGTCTACCGCTGTGGTCTCGGGGTTGTGTCGCTGCCCAGCAAGGAAGGGGCCGGGGTTCAATCCAATGTAGGAACAAGTTTCCTGGGTGATTAATTTCTTTGAGGTTTTGCCTCATCTAACAAACACTAACTCACAGGCACCAACGAACCCGTAGCTTCACGGCCGCGCGGACATAAGCTCTCCGTACATCTCTATCCTGAGCCAATGTTTTCCAATAATCCCCTGTATAATCTTTAAGTGATCCCACAACAGGCCCGGAGGCCCTTGGGGTAGTAGGAGGTTAAGGCTCCCACTTTTTCTAGACAATCGGCACTTTACGTCAGCCGGGTTGTCAGCCCTGCGTGACGGCCGCCTTTACCCCCAGAACAAGCGTCTGGTACTCATTTCAGTTAGAGGCTGAGTCGACCCCAGGGCCATAGTGCCGCCAGAGGGTTTGGGTCAGTTTAAAAATCCTGACCCCAACGGGACTTGAACCCTTGACCCTCCGGCTTGTAGCTCAGTGCCTTAACCACTACGCTACGGCGTGCCCCCTGTATAATCTACTTCCCTCAAATCATAGTTAATGTTATTCTTCCACCTCATTCTTCGTCTACCAACTGGGCGTTTTCCCTCTGATTTTCCTACAAGAAGCTTCCATGCACGTCTTCCATTCCCCATTCGTGTCACATGTCCTGTCCATCGCAGGCTACGAGACTTAACCATGTAGTTCACTGTTATGTAGTCGTCTCCATTCACCGGTCTGTTCATCTCTCTTTGGTCCAAACATTTTCCTAAGAACTTTATTCTCAAATACTCGTAATCTCCTTTCCTCACTTAGAGTAAGAGTCCATGTTTCGCATCCATATAGGGTTTTCCCCATGTGTAAAACAAATGTCAGAAACATTATCTGGCCATCATTTCCATATTCGTCAACTATTTCTTTATATATCTTCCTATCCTCAAAATTCTAACTACCTCACTGACCCTATCGAACCCGTAGGTTTATGGTCCCGCGAATATAAGCTCTCCATGCATCCTTATCCTGAGTTAATGTTTCATCCGCTGTATAATTTACTTCCCTTAAATCATGGTTAATGTTATTATTCCACTTTATTCTTGGTCTACCAACTGGGCGTTTTGCTTCTGGTTTTCCTACAAGAATCTTCCATGTACACCTTTCATTCCCCATTCGTGTCACATGCCCTGCCCAACGCAGTCTATGAGACTTAACGGTTCTTAACGTCCTACCCAACGCAGTCTATGAGACTTAACTGTTCTTATTACAACTGGCGTCCTATAAACACCATGTAGCTTACTGTTATGTAGTTTTCTCCATTCACCTGTCTGTTCATCTCTCTTTGGTCCAAACATTTTCGTAATAATTTTATAATACATTTATCTTAATTTTACGAGTTTTAATATTCGATCCTAGAACAATCAGTATTTAAATGTATTGATCATTCAATAGAGTACCGTTGTGGTTTCGGGTTAGTGTCGCTGCCCAGTAAGCAGCGGGCCGGGCTTCGATCCCCGGTAGAAACAAGTTTACTGGGTGATACGTTCTTTGGGGTTTTTCCTCATCTGTAAAACAAATATCAGGAAACTTTGAGGCTAACAAATGGTAGGAAACTTTGAGGCCAAAACTGTCTCCGACATCATCTGGCCATCATTATCATATTCGTCATGTTGAATGTGTGAATAAACTGTGTGTTTCGTATTAACTGTTCGTGTTGTCTCGGAGGTAGCCCAGTTGATCGCTGATTCGGGGAGGCCATCCATATCCTTGAGTGATAAAAAAGTACGTAAACCAATGTTTAAAATTCCTCTCCCGACAGGTCGTGGGGCACGTGAACGTACCTATAAGGTGAGAGGTTAAATTAGTATAATAAGATGGTTCAGTAGTAATGTGGTGGGTCGTATATGTAGATATTGATTCATTCTCAAATTCTCTATGTATTTCCCGCAACAATTTTATTCCTTTCATGAAAAAAATTATTGTACTGTATGTCTCTTTGTAAGTTATGAAGAGAGTTTCAACTTTTGTGCACAGTTGAAGCTGTCACAATGACCCGCAATACCAATCGATAGAGTCCAAACAATCGATTGTCTACTCTTCTTGTTTATACATTATGCAGAAGGGAGCACAGTGTAACATAAAGGAAGCCATGAAACTCATGCGTTATAATGGTTCCAAGTGAAACATTTGTCTCATGTTTCCAGGAGGTTAAGGCCATTCCAGAAGATAGAGTGACACGATTATATATTATAATGAGTTTTCCAATACCAGTTTGTTTCGTGCAACTGACGGAAACACTTCTTCACAACTTTTCTCCTTTTTAAGTAAAGCCGATGTGATTTATTATGGCGTTGCGGAAGCAGTTCAATGAACAATATTTTTACTTCTTTGTTATCTTATATATGACATTGTTGCCCTTAGGAAACAAAGTGATGAAAAGCCTATAAAAGTTCAGACGTCTTTATTGGAAGGACAAATGTATTACATGAGGTAAGGAAAGATTAGATGAAATTCACATTCATCATCATTATTATTATTATTATTATTATTATTATTATTATTATTATTATTATTATTATTATTATTGCAAATGAGCCCATGTAGGAGTACTCCAAGTACTTAGATGCGTTTCCTTTTACTCCATATGTCCCTCATTTTTTGACTGGGCTTTCTTTTTCTCTTCTGTCCACGATGTTAGTTTTTTTTTTGAAGGGGGGGGTTGTCCTCTTGGTTAACCTGCCACTGCCTTTGAGGCTCGTTCCGGTGTCATGAATTTCAATTGAAAGTTAGTTCTATTCTTCGGCGTACCGTCTTTTTCTAACGTCTGGCATACGATCTAAAATAATTTTTCATTCCTTCAACATGCTTCCTCCAACTGTTCCTATATTACTCTATTTCATCCATCAGTTTGAAAACATCTAATTCGTTACTGATATCTTCAATCTTCCATTCATCCCAAGCGTTCAACCGCTGCACTTTTAAAAACCTTATTTCTGCTTATTATTATTATTATTATTATTATTATTATTATTAGTAGTAGTAGTAGTAGTAGTAGTAGTAGTAGTAGTAGTAGTAGTAGTAGTAGTAGTAGTAGTAGTAAGTAAGTAAAGTAATCCCACGACAGGCCTCAGGAGGCCCTTGGGGCAGTAGGAGGTTAAGGCTCGCACTATTTCTGGACAATCGACACTTGATGTCAGCCGTGTTGTCAGCCCTGCGTGACGGCCGCCTTTACCCCCAGAACAAGCGTCTGGTACTCATTTCCGTTAGAGGCTGAGTCGACCCCAGGGCCATAGTGCCGCCAGAAGGTTTGGGTCAGTTTAAAAATCCTGACCCCACCGGGACTTTAACTCTCGACCTTCCGGCTTGTAGCTCAGTGCCTTAACCACTACGCTACGGCGTACCCCCGTAGTAGTAGTAGTAGTAGTAGTATTAATATTATTAGAAAAGGCTGCAGAAGAACGAATCGGATAAAGAATAAATATATAAGAACAGAGTTAAATATATATCCATTGAATGATAAAATCGAAGGATATAGAGAAAAATGGTTTAGACATGTAGAAAGAATGAACGTTATCAAGATTACCAAAAGCAGCATTTAACTACAAACCAAGAGGTTCGATAAATGTAGGAAGGCCAGTGAAAAGATGGACAGAACAACTGTGAGGCGGAACAGGCATTTTGCCTAGCCCGTGAAGTGAAGAAGAAGAAGAAAATAGATCTATCTAGGACAACGAATAATGTGCTACTTAGAATATTTTATTTGCTTTGACACCGCGTTTCTCTCATTCTTTCTCTGTGGGCTTCTTTTATCTTTTCTCTCCAAGTTCTGCACGATCCTTCTTCGGTTTTTCCTAATGCTGAAGTAACATATTTAAACTTAATTCGAAAGATTTCTCTGTTTAGGATATCTTCTGGAGTAATTATTGCACATTTTAAATACTTTTTTACTCCATTTTTTATAATCTACTTGCGGTTGACTCTTGGTTTTGCAAAATTCAAATATTTGTTTTGTGGTCTTTTATAATTTATTCATTCTACATATCCATAAACTTTCGTTTTTAAATACCACATTACCACAAATATCTGTAGCCGGCAAAATTATTTATTTTTATTTTAGGTTTATAATGTTAAACATATATGTTCTTTTTATAGCCTATATTTCGCAAAATTATTTGTAACATTACAATTTCACAGTAACACACCTAAACTATTTTCTCTTTCTTTTACATGAATAAATCTTTTATATAATTATCTTGCAGCCAATTTCACAGCGAAGTGAAGTCATGGGCTAAGATTTATATTCGAGATAAAAGCGCCATGAATTAAGAAAATGTCATAACAATTAATTAAAAATGATTAAAGACTTCAAATTATTATTTTTTATAATATGGTTACTGTTAGTTATCATACCGTTTATATATTTTATTAAATAATATTATATCGTTCTCGCTTACACTGTGCAACAAAAAATACACTTTTTTTTGTCTCAGAAAGAAAAATATGTGATTCTGGTAGTATTTTTTCTCCTGAATTCAAATATGATATCGGTTTGTCTCCATTACGCAAGGTTTCCGAGAGACAGGCATTTATAATTTCAAACACTTCAATATTTTCTACATTCGTAACTACACAATATTCGAACATTCGGACTCACCTAGAAAGTAAGAAATGACGATTTTCTGCTATATTTCGCATGTGGAGCATCCCTCTTGATGGTCCAACAGTAATCGGCCAGTATATTAGGATTCCATTTGCCTTGATATATTTTTTCCATAGCTGAAATCTCCTGATGAAAGTGTTCCTCGTGCTCATCGCTCAATTGACAAATGGACGAAAAAAAAGTTTATTAAAACATAATTATTTAAATCCATTAATTGAAAATGAAATAAAAAAACTGTGGGTGATGGTGAAATTCCGAATACATATTTGAAAATACTATAAAAAACTGCATTAAGTACAACTATTGGTACTCATGAGACAAAAATCATGTTGACCAGTGTTATTTCAATCTTCTTTTTCTTTTTACTCTAAATTTGACTGTTAACCTTGGCCCCCTCAACATAACTCATTCATATTTTCCTATCTTTTCTCATTTTCAAGCTCCTGTAGCCTATTTTCCTAGCATTCTCTTCCACAGCGTCCAAAAACCTGTGTTTGGTCAGGTACCAAGCATTTCCAAAGAATATCCTTTTGGGTACTTCCATATCGCTAATCTGTATAACATGACTAGTCCATCTCAATTTTGTTGATTTTACAAATTTTCTGATGACATAAAGTTCATGGTTGTATCGTCTTTTCTTCTTCCTTTTTCACAGATGGGATCTATGATTTTCCGTAAAATTTTCCTCTCAAAAATATCCAGCTTCTCAATATCACGAGCTGCTAATGTAAATATATCTTCCGATTGAGGTTTTAAGCTGTTTCCCTGAATTCAAGAACATATACTGGAACAGAACCCCAAAAGGTCCGCTTCCTACTTCACTCTGATAGCATCTGTTATAAATTTCAAATTTAAATTCAAAATTTAAGAAGAATCGGGACTAATGTATTTTACAAGAACTCAGGGTTCTACCTATAAAAGAGAACCAAACTGGATCGCTCACCGCCAACACTTAAGTGACGGCCGCAGAGCTTTTCATCTATCTATCTTATGTATATGTGAACACCGGTCATAAATCTGTTTTATGCATGTTAACTTGGTAACACGAGCTAACTCAATATCTTTTAAATTACTGTTTAATTTTGCTAGTTCTGGAACAGAGATTACAAAACAATTTCTAGAGTATTAAAAATGAAATTTCACGCCATTAGTAACATGCATCGAGATTTCAGTACATATAGGCATATTGTTGTAACATTTAAGAAAATTGATGGAAACCAAGGAAGATAAACCTGAGGTTTAAGATTGAGCAAGTGGAGAGGTTCAAATACTTGGGTTGTACCATCAGTAGTAACATGAACTGCAGTCAAGAAGTAAAGCAGAGGATAGCAATGGCAAAAGAAGATTTTTAACAAGAAGATAAGCATTTTCTGCGGACCTCTGACAAAAGAATTACGAGGCTAGTGAAGTGCTTTGTGTGGAGTGTAGCATTGAATGGTGCAGAGACTTGGTCATTACGACGGAATGAGGTAAAGCGACTGGAAGCTTTTGAGATGTGGATATGGAGAAGGATGCAATGTATAAAATGGACAGACAAAATAAAAAATAAAGATGTGCTAGACAGAGTGAGTGAAGGAAGAACAATGCTGTAACTCATAAAGAAGAGTAAAATAAATTGAATTGGCCATTGGCTGAGAAAAAACTACCTGCTGACGGATGCTCTAGTAGGAATGGTCAACGGAAAGAAAGTTAGAAGCAGAACAAGACATCAGATGATAGACAATATTAAAATAAATGGTTTGTATACAGATACAAAAAGGAAAGCTGAGTTAAGGAAAGAATGGAGAATGCTGAGTTTGCATTGAAAGATCTGCTCTTGGGCAGAACACTATGTATACAGTGCAGTGTGTACAACTGCACAAATCGAGATGAAGGTATACTGGTATTCCATTTTTGCACGTAATATTGTTTATTATGCTTTTAAATTAAAAATCACACTAATAAGATCATTATATGCGAGATGACTATCTATAAATCTAAATAGATCACTAGTTACGAACTATATTAGTATATATCATTAGTTCCTAACATATTTATTGAAGTTTCCGCAACAGCCAATGGCCAATCCATTTACGTTAGCTAGGTTAGACTACGTACATTACTTTGTACTGCATAGATCATTAGATTATATTAGTAGGCAGGTTATGTTAGACAGATATCGGCGATGTTAATATTTTGGTAGCCTGTTTTACATGAGTTGGCTAGTCTGTTTTATAAATAAATGTTCCAACGATGTTGCATATTTAGGTTATTTTTAAATCAACTTCTCATTTAACTTTTACTCATTTTCTAGATTAAAACATATATACATTGCTTAGATAACATTGGTCAACATGATTTTTGTCTCATGAGTACCAATAGTTGTACTTAATGCAGTTTTTTATCGTGTTTTCAAATATGTATTCGGAATTCCTCCATCACCCAAAGTTTTTTTTAAATTTCAATTTCAGTTAATTGATTTAAATAATTATTTTTTAATAAACGTTTTTTCATCCATTTGTCCATTGTAAAATAAAACCAAATGAGCTAACTCAGGAGATTTCAGCTATGGAAAAGAGATATCTAGGCAAATGGAATCCTAATAAGCTGGCCGATTATTGTTGGACCATGAAGAGGCGAAATATAGCAGAAAATCGTCATTTCTTACTTTCTAGGTGAGTCCGAATGTTCGAATATTGTGTAGTTACGAATGCAGAAAATATTAAAGTTCTTTGAAATTATAAAAACCTGTCTCTCGGAAACCTTGCGTGATTGAGAAAAAACCGATATCATATTTGAATTCAGGAGAAAAAAAATACTATCAGGATCACATATATTTCTTTTTTGTTGCTCAGTGTAATTGTTTATATTTTTTATTACGTAATTTGTGTTTTTATTCGAATTTATGTATGCATAGAAACTCTTTAATTCTAATGAATGCAAACATATTTTATATTTAACGACCTAATGTTTATCCAAACCAAATAAAGCAAATAAATCTCTAGCAAGAAATGTATTAATTAAATGACGCAGCTAGAAATGAATATTCACTAGACTAAAAAAAAAAAAAAAAACTGAACGTTAAATCGAAGGATGTTTTAGCAATACACTTTATTTTTTATTTTTTTGTAACTACTAATTCATGGTCTACCATTCGCACATGTACATTCCAAACCACTCAGGATTACATGCGAAAAATTTAATGAAAATGTTTCTAATATAATTAAATCATTCAGATGCATCCTAACAAGTAAATCGATTTACCAACATTAATATGCAGCTCTGCAAGTAAACCAGTAATTGTTCTAACAAACTCGGAATGCAGAACATGATAAATCTTATTTACGTTTGCTGTAACTTGTAAACGTACGAACCATTTATTGTAAGTTTCTCCCATACAGTACAATCGTACAGTTGGTATTGACATATACAGACATGTATATTTTTATCTGGTTATATAGGGGTTGTGGACATACAATTTAAAATAGTGAACACAGGGTATGGGATAAAATATATATTTGCTTTATCACTTATTGAGATATTTACATTCTATATAGATAATTGAATAGTCGCCCGGAATTAAGTAGAAAAAGCCCCATTTAGCGAATTCCGAAGGAATTAAGTTAATTATGTTATTCTCAAAAAATATTTTAGAAATATCTTTACATAATTTAATCTATTGAATATATATATAATATTAATAGATTCCGGGCTATGTGGCCGTGGTCTACAACTGGTGTTTCTTCCAGACGTTTCTCCCTCAACTGCGGAAGGCATCTTCAGTGGCGAGTACTTCAAGGTTGTGTTCCCTTGTCATAGATTTGACTGTCATGACAGAAGGTGCCTTCCGCAGTTGAGGGAGAAACGTCTGGAAGAAACGCCACTAGTAGACCACGGCCACATAGCCCGGAATCTTTTAATATTATGGTTACCGGCCGTGAAAATCTACATTACACACACACACACACACACACGCACGCGCGCACGCACACGCGCACGCACACGCACACGTACGCACACGCGCACGCACGCACACGCGCACGCACGCACACGCGCACACACGCACACGCATATATATATATATACATATACACACACATACTCTTTAATTTGCTTATTTGTGATAGGAGCTACCAGATGGCAGTGGAAACCGAGTCTTCACTACATCTCGTAATAATGAGAATATATGAAAAGAAAAATGAATGTTTGTACTATACGTGCTCGATGGCGCAATCTGAAGCGCACTGGGGTATCAATCCAGAGGCCCGGGTTCAAGTCCCGTCCGAGCATTTACTTTTCTTGTGTCATATTAAGCTTGCTTTGCTCAATGTCAAAATTTTAATTATAACATCGATAAAGCGTCACTGCTATAAAATTAAAATATTCTCTTTAATTTGCTTAATTGTGATACGAGCTACCAGATGGCAGTGGAGACAGAGTTACCACTCCATCTCGTAATAATGAGAATATATGAAAAGAAAAATGAATGTTTGTACTAGATTTGCTCGGTGGCATAATCGGAAGCGCACTGGGGTATCAATCCAGAGGCCCGGGTTCAAGTTCCGTCCAAGCACTTACTTTTCTTATCTTGTCATATATATATATATATGTGGGTGTGTGTGTCTGTGTGTGTGTGTGTGTGTGTCCGTTAATGCTCTAGCGGCAACAATGTTTGTTTTTTTTTCTTTTCGAACTAAAATCGGCATTCAGAAATCAATTAAACAAGTAAGATCGAATTGGTTAACCAGCAAAATCGTTATGAATAGGCGTTCACCTGAAATGAAAATTGAAAAATCTCTCTAGTGACCGCATTTTCCGAGTTTTCGCAACGAACATATTTAGGCCTATATGTTATTGAAATAAAACGAGAAAGTTATTCTCAAGAAATCAGAAAAACCCGATCACTAGAAGTGGGATTTTACCTGAAATCCAAAGATTGGAAAATATTATCTCAGGATAGATAGAAATACCTATGTAGAACGTGCCAAACGGTCATGAACTGCGGGTTCTAAAGTGCCAGTGAGTTAAGTAATAATGACCAATCTTCACAGATTAAGAAATATCTTGGAATTTCATTGAATTCCAATAGCTTTAAATATAATTAATTTCCAAGAGGGATTTCTAGTTAATACACCAGGCTTAGATCTGTTGAAATGAGATACCTTCGGACGACTGCAGGATACACACTACATCACAAAAAAATGAAGACATCTTCGAAGAATTACACATGGAACCTTTAGAAAACAAAATTTCAGATTATAAGTCGAGATGGATGCAACAAGTTCATCGAATTGGAGATCACAGGATACCCAAACAATTGTTAATATATCAACCTGCAGGAAGAAGACCAGGACGTCCACTCAAAAGACTTTTGGATGGTGTTTCTCTTGAGGGCGAAACAGATCAACAAATGACCTAAATATGTGAATGTACTATGATGATGATGATGATACACCAAGCAACCCCTCCATGGCAACTTTACCTTATCGTGATGGAGTCGCTTGTCTGCTTAAATGACACCGTAAGCTATCCCGACGGTAGACTGCTGCCGAAAGGAAACAGGCCAAGCGATAAGACAGACGAAAAAAGTACAACCATCAAGAAACGCGGACATATGTTGCACTAGGAAAAAATTTTCCGGAGATAAAATAATCTCCCATTCGGACCTCCGGGCACTTCTCTCATCTATTACTTCTTGTTCTTTAGTATTCAAGCCTTGAACATTCCATGTGCCAATAGCAAAGGTCGTTTTCGTAGCTTAAGTCTATTTAAATTCATCCGGCTGACATATTTTACTGAAGTACGTAGCGATATACTTTTTTCCAGGGCCAGGTTGCCAGTCAGACGCCTAACCCCCAGACAGGGAGGACCTGGGTTGTTTTTCTTTTTTTTTTTAGGGTTTGCTCCCTTAAACGACAGGTCTCAGTTTTAAGGCGCTGAAAATTCGCCTTTCGTCCCATCCTGTTAGCTACAATCTATTACGACTGCAGGGAGCACGACGAGAACGTAGGATTAGGACTTGCTGGCAGAGCTGCTAAAAACGTCGCAGTGGCATTACTCGAGATTCATTAAGGTATACATAGTCGGCATCTGTACCCTTCTCGAGGCCGGAGACTACTTAAGGGGATCCATTAAAACAACATTAGCTCAGGATAGGGATGAATGGAAAGCTTATGTCCGTGTGCCCATAAACCTACAACTCGATAGTCCAAATGAGTTAGTTTTGCCTAAGACAACTTTATGGCTAAAAACTATTCTCTACAAAATTAATCTACACATCTTTAGCGAACAAAAAATAAAAATTTGAAGCAGGGGAGGTGAGTGGTAGGAAGACAGAGACAAAAAAAAGAGAGAGAGAGAGAGAGAGAGAGAGAGAGAGAGAGAGAGAGAGACTTTTTAATTGAATGAGAGTCTAGATTTTTAAAATAAGAGGTTACACACAGACATTACTTAGAAATTTGTATACTTTGTAATGCCACTTTGTAATGCCACCATTATCATTTTCATCGTTAACGTTTGACTTGATTCATCTTAATTTTAGTTTGATTTGTTTAAATATTTACTTAAAATTGAATATGATATGACCTTGTGTAAATATTTTATGTAGGCCTATTTAATATTTTTCGCTGATTAAGTGGAAGGGAAGGCCTTAACTTTAATATTATTATTACTATTATTACTATAATAATAATAATAATAATAATAATAATAATAATAATAATAATAATAATAATAATAATAATAATAATAATAATAATAATAATTAATTATTATTATTATTATTATTAGTAGTAGTAGTAGTAGTAGTAGTATTATCATAGTACTATGGTAATTAATAATTTAATTATTTTTTGTTTCAGTTTACATTCATACACATCTTACATTATTTTAATCCCTTGGGTGGGAGAAGTACAATTCTCGATAGCCTTATTTTCGATCAGACTTAATAAATTATTTGATTTGATGATATTAAAATACCAGAGTAAAAAATAATCCTAATTGAACAGGGATGCGGTAAAATAATTTAACTGTGCCCGCACAATATCAGATATACAGTATATATATATATATATATATATATATATATATATATAGGTATATTAGGGTTATAACGTTTTGGACTTTTGTGAAATAAAATATTTCCTGTGCAAAAAATGGGTGTACTTTTGCTTAAAACTATCGAAAAAGGCATTAATTTCACTGAGCTTCAAGAAAAGGTCACCTCCCCAAATCAATATTAAATATAGATATATAAATATGTTTGGGGGTGACCATTTCTTGAAGCTCAGTGAAATGAAGGCCTTTTTCTATGGTTTTAAGTACAAATTCACCCATTCATTGCACAGGAAATATTTTACACCCATTCATTGCACAGGAAATATTTTATTTCATAAAACTCCAAAAAGTTATAACCCTAGAAGGTTAAAACTTTTTGAACTTTTGTGAACTATAGAATACATCCTGTGAAAGGAGTGGGTAAAATTTGCCTTAAAACCATCTAAAAACGCCTTTATTTCACTGAGCTTCAAGAAAAGGTCACCCCCAAATCAATATTAAATATTGATATATAAATATATTTGGGGGTGGCCTTTTCTTGAAGCTCAGTGAAATTAAGACATTTTTCAATGGTTTTGAGTAAAAGTTCATCTATTCATTGTACAGGGTATATTTTATTTCGCACAAGTCCAAAAAGTTATAACCCTAATATATATGTATAATCACTATTGCATTTTATTGTGTAAATAGTAAAATAAATAATTAGAATAAATTTTGGCCAATTTATTTAGACTATTTCAGTTCGATTCTGTATATTTTTGTCTCTGCAAGTAATACACCTGTTGCAAAATCTATACGTTTTCTAACAAGTACTGCGGATTTTTTTTTACTACATCAAACCTATCATACCTGATTACATTTAAGTAAATACAGTAGTTTGGGTTATTTTATTTAGCTCACACGTTCTGACCACATCACTGTATTTGCCTGAAGGTAGGAAATTTAATCCCCACAGTAAAACGGCATGCCTTCTCTCTTGTGAAAATGCACAACAGAAAGAGCATTAATGAATCGTGAAAAAAAAAATGTTTTAAAGACTAATGCTTAGTGTAATTTTTTACTCCTTCCTGAGGAAAGAATATGTGTGTGGCTAGAAACGAGTTTCCATTTTTTTAATTGTACGTAATTACAGGCAGTCGCTGAAAAAAATAGAATACTGAATACATTAAGTTCATTTGTCATTATTATATAACTAGGGGGTATAATACTCTAAAAATGAATTAATTATAATAATGTAATAATAACAAAATAATTTTTATTAGGAATATTCCAAAATACGGTGTTTTTCCTTCAACCCAAAGTGATTTGTCGCCGGAGATTCCTGTCTAAAGCATTCTCTTCCCTCAAATCTCAAGCTTCCATACTTCTCATTCCATATACCTCCAGTTCTCTAGGTCCTGCCTCTTCCACGTCTTCCATTAGCTTTCCAATTAAGGATCTTCTTTGGTATTCCCTACTCTTCCATTCTTATGAGATGTCCATTCCATTTCAAACGTTTTTCTGCTAATTTTGTCTAATTTTTTTTTTCAACTTTTATAATTTCCCTTATTGTGCTGTTTCTGACCTTATCCCTTCTTGAATTCTTGTCAATCGCCTCCAAAAATCCATTTCGACTGCTAACAGCTTTTTGGCTTATTTTTCTACTTATTGTCCAGATTTCGGGCCCATATAATGATAATAATGATGATAATAATAATAATAATATATAATAATAATATAATAATAATAATAATAATAAATGTTAAAATAAACGTATAAAATAAACATTGTCCTTTATGACGTAGGGCCTATCATTCCTCTATTCCTCGTAATTTACAATAGATTAATGGTTAACATACTAGCCTGTGGTTCCGAGGATCGGGGTTTAAACCCTCTCGGAATTGATGGATATATTTTCATTTTATTTTATTTATCTATTTTTCAAAGAGTAGAAATTCTATGTACGGCATCCCATAGGAGGGAAATAAAGTTGCAGATTATGGGAAATTAAAATATATATGCCAGACGTTAGATGACCTTTCAATACCAGAATTAAATTGTACCATTAATGGCCATAGCTGTCAATTAATAATAAAATGCTATTATGTGTTTCTCTCCGTCTTTTGAGAATATGCGATATCGAAAGGTTGAAAGTTACAAATTAATAAAATTGTTAAGTGTAAGACGAGTAGGTCCAAATACTTTTTTAAAACCCGTGGTTGTTAGCGTTCTCAGTTCAATAAGCAGGAGTATATTACGATGCGAGGTTGGGGAGTGGTTTCTACAGAATCGAGGAAAAAATGTCGAGGTTTTTAATTTCCGAGATTTTGTAAAACACTTCAGAAACGTGTGTTGTACATTATTTTTTGCGCGATGATGTTTTCAAAATAATAAATAATAGTAAAATTATAACATCTTTATTGGGAATATTTGTGTTCATTATAAACAATTGACTAACGTTAACAGTGTGGACAATGTTTATTAGTTGAAGGAACAGGAGGCCTTCAGAACAATTACTGATAAAATGGCCGTAAGTACCGTATTTATTGTATTATATTGTTTCAAATAAAATTAAGTTCATTTAAAATGCAGTGATTTGTTTCGTATAATGTATATTAACACAACCTTTCGGATATTTTTTGTATATACATTTTACGTAGTATACATAGAAGGCAGTGGTTTTACTTCCCGCACGTGGGTGTAAATGTAATATTACAGTATAGTTATTTAGGTTGGCAATCCCGAAATGTAGGAAGTTGATCTTTGTATCATGGTCGCTATTGCTGTAAGTACGACAAAACGCACCATCGCGCAAAAAATGTATGTCAATACTGACATTTTATAATAAATTCTCTTGAGGTATATAGTCACTAAGTTAAACAATAAGATAATGAACTCTGAATAAACAGTCAATTAAAATAATAGAAGCATAAGAAATGAAATATTTACGATTTGTGGCAGGAAATACTTTAATGGTAAACACAAAGTGAATATTGGAATGCAGGCTTTCACGGCCGGTAATCATGGTAGTAAAAGATTCCGGGCTATGTGGCCGTGGTCTATAACTGGCGTTTCTTCCAGACGTTTCTCCCTCAACTGCGGAGGGCACCTTCAGTGGCGAGCGCTAGAAGCTGTTGTTTGCCTGTCGTAGACTCGACTGCGAATGATTCGCAGTGGAGTCTACGACAGGGAAACAACAGCTTCTAGCGCTCGCCACTGATCATTCGCAGTCGAGTCTACGACAGGGAAACAACAGCTTCTAGCGCTCGCCACTGAAGATGCCCTCCGCAGTTGAGGGAGAAACGTCTGGAAGAAACGCCAGTTATAGACCACGGCCACATAGCCCGGAATCTTTTACTACCACAAAGTGAATATGTCCGTAAAGAACTACAAATATTCAATTTGACGGATAAAATAGAAGAGTATTGGAGCCAATGGCATGGACATGTCTGCGGAATGGATATCAGCAGATTGCCTAGGAAAAGTCTGAATTATTAACCATGAGAAGGAAAAAGAGATCGGGGACGCCCATGAAAGAGATGGACACAGCAGCTGTAATTCTTGGAGTCGGACGAACCAAAAGATTCAATCCTTGCAATATAATAATAATAATAATAATAATAATAATAATAATAATAATAATAATAATATAATAATAATAATGAAATAATAATAATACATGAAATCAATAATATGAAATCTCATAATATGACAATTAAATAATCATAATGCAACTCATCCATCCTACTGCCACTCATCCCCCTCCCTGCCCTCCTCCTCCTCCTGCCCCATACTCCTCCTACTGACCCTCATCCTCCTCCTGCCCACTCCTCCTCCTCCTGCCCCTCCTCCTCCTCCTGCCCCTCCTCCTCCTCCTGCCCCTCCTCCCTCCTCCTGCCCCTCCTCCTCCTCCTGACACCCTCCTCCTCCTCCTGCCCTCCTCCTCCTCCTGCCCCTCCTCCTCCTCCTGCCCCTCCTCCTCCTCCTGCCCCTCCTCCTCCCTCCTCCCCCTCCTCTCACCTCCTCCCCCTTCCTCCTCCTCCTCCTCCTCCTCCTCCCTCTCTCCTCCTCCTCCTCCTCCTCCTCCTCCTCCTCCTCCCCCTCCTCCTTCCTCCTCCTCCTCTCTCCTTCCTCCTCCTACCTCCTCACTCACCTCCTCCTCCTCCTCCTCCTTCTCCCTCCTCCTCCTCCTCCTTCCTCCTCCTCCTCCTCCTTCCTCCTCCTCCTCCTACTCCTCTCCTCTCCTCTCCTCCTTCCTCCTCCTCCTCCTCCTTCCTCCCTCCTTCCTCCTCCTCCTCCTCCTCCTCTCCTCCCTCCTCCTCCTCCTCCTCCCTCCTCCTCCTCCTCCTCCCTCCTCCTCCTCCTCCCTCCTCCCTCCTCCTCCTCCTCTCCTCCCTCCTCTCCTCCTCCTCCTCCCTCCTCCTCCTCCTCCTCCTCCCTCCTCCTCCTCCTCCTCCTCCCTCCTCCTCCTCCTCTCCTCCCTCCTCCTCCTCCTCCTCCTCCCTCCTCCTCCTCCTCCTCACTCCTCCTCCTCTCCTCCTCCCTCCTCCTCCTCCTCCTCCTCCCTCCTCCTCCTCCCGTCCCTCCTCCTCCTCCTCCTCCCTCTCCTCCTC